>JAXCGZ010015161.1:15000-72500 GCA_037179515.1 Halocaridina rubra
TGAATCATTTTTTTTTTTTTTTTTTTTTTTTTTTTTTTTTTTTTTTACCCCGACCGGGACTCGAACCTAGGACTTATGATTACTTTTGATTCATATATATATATATATATATATATATATATATATATATATATATATATATATATATATATATATATATATACATATATATATATATATATATATATATATATATATATATATATATATATATATATATATATATATATATATATATATATATATATATATATATATATATATATATATATATATATATATATATATATATATATATATATATATATATATATATATATATATATATATATATATATATATATATATATATATATATATATATATATATATATATATATATATATATATATATATATATATATATATATATATATATATATATATATATATATATATATATATATATATATATATATATATATATATATATATATATATATATATATATATATATATATATATATATATATATATATATATATATATATATATATATATATATATATATATATATATATATATATATATATATATATATATATATATATATATATATATATATATATGTATATATATATATGTATATATATATATATATATATATATATATATATATATATATATATATATATATATATATATATATATATATATATATATATATATATATATATATATATATATATATATATATATATATATATATATATATATATATATATATATATACACTCACACACACACACATGACACTGTGCATTTAGAATCAATAGAACGTTGAGTGGCATATAAAAAAATCAATTATGGCATTTGCTTCTTCTCTCTGGACTTTAGTAGAAAGACATAAAAACTATTAAAAATAAACTCATGATCGTTGCATATAAGAATAAGTCCGTGTTATTTGCCTAACAAACGGTTTGTGATAATTATGCATTTTTTCTGTGGTGAATATTCGTATTAATTTTCGAATATCGTATTTCACATCCAGTTTCTAATATATCACTGCAAATTGTTTATCTTTAATATATATTTATCATTATATTATAAAATATAAATAATGAAGTGTAAAAGATATATGACTTGCTCTAAGCAGACAACAAAATGAAAAGGGTGATCAACACAAATAGTGACAAAACCGACCCGCATAACCCCTAATTCTAGGACTCTAATAGATCTGATAATAATAAATAAATTGGAAAGTATACCCTATTGAGACGTAGTTCCCTGCCCAACTGCAGATCACGAGCTCAACATTGCTTTGCTAAACATAAACAAGCCCAAAAGGAAGCTTCTCTTCAAGACAGTCCGGTGCTTAAAGAATTACTCCCCTGATATCTTTTGTGAAGCATTAATCAACAACACAAATGTACTTAATAGCATAATAAACACAGATAACGTCGATTTGCAGTTTAGATTTTAACAAAAGTCTTAATGCTTAGATAGTTGTGCACCCATTGTAACAAGAAAAATAACCAGCCCCTCAGCTCCCTGGCTAACTAATGACATCAAAGAGGCAATGCAATTCAGATATCAAATACAAAAAGAGCTAAAAATGATTAGATATAACTCTCCGTGAACGTTATAAAGCAGAAAAGAGACGTGTCAGATCTCTCATCTATATAAGTAAAAGAAAACTGACAAAAAACAATTTAATGACTCTAGACATAATACAGCGGCAACATGGAAAGTGATTAAAAGCAAGATAACAAATGGAAGGACTACCTCAGAAAGTTATGAAAATATTACAGAGTTGAAAGACAAAGCGGAAAACTTTAATAACTATTTTGCTAACGTTGGGAAAATACATATGATAAAACACAAGAATGCATCAACTCAGTGAATTTGAGTAATTACTTAAATGTCAATTCTTCCAATGTAAACACAAGAGAGTACTTCAAGTTAAATCCTATCGATTGTGTTACCCTAATTCTTACCATAAAGAGCCTAAGAAACTCTGGCTCTTATGTTCCAGATGGTATACCATTTCAATGCATCAAAGCTGCTCCACACATGATTGTATCTTATAATCTAGCTATTATGAACGATTTCATAATTACTAAAAGGTTTCCTGACTCTTGGAAAAAATAACATGTAATACCTCTGCACAAAAAAGGGGGACAGAGAAGATGTGACAAACTTGAATAGGACTGTCCAGGACAGTTCGATGTTAAGTCTTCCTTCAGTTACGGTTATTTGTTATGCCTACAACAACACTGAATATTCTTGGATATTCATTACACACCTCTTATTATCCCTTCACATCTGACAAGTCACTACACTCTCCATCTCTTTTACTTTTTACTTAATATATTCTTCGTGCCCAGGCTCGGTGGGGGCTGTTTTATTTCATTTTATTTTTTTTTTGCCCGTCCTGGTGTCACAATCATAAAAAAAAAAAGCTATCGTCCCATTTCCCTGCTACCTATTTTCTCTGAAATATTAGAAAAAATTGTTGCATGCCAACTTATTTCATATTTGGAGTCAAATAGACTATTAGCTATTAACCAACATGGTTTCAAACCGAAACTCGACGGAAACTGCACTGCTCAAAGTTACGAGTAGTATCTATAATAATATAGATATGAAAAAAAAAACTCTCTGCTTTCATTATTAGACTTATCAAAAGCCTTCGACAGTGTAAACTATGAAATTCCTATAAGTAAATGTACTAACCAAAAGATTGATCCGAGCTGGTTTAGAGTATAGCTATCTAATCGCAAACAGTCTATCCATCTTAACATTAACTCTATGCCAAAGAATGCATCATTTGGTATTCCACAGGGATCAGTACTTGGTCCTATTCTCTTCTCTATTTAAGTAAATGATCTATCTTCTTTCATTTCTGACAGTCTAGACGTACAATATGCAGATGACACTCAGCTACTCCTTAGTGGTGATATTAATAATCTCCCAGAGCAAACACTAAGTGCAGAAAACACTCTGTCAAAAATTAAAACCTGTTTTCAAGAAATTGGGCTGCTAATTAATGAAAGTAAAACACAATTGATGTTTATTGGTTCAAGGTTCCATATAGCACAAATTCCAGAAACACAACAATACATTTTTGCGGCAATATAATTACACCTGGGAAAACAGTCAAAAACCTAGGAATTCACTTTGATACCAACATGTTGTTTGATTCCCATACAGATCCAGTATGCAAAAAGGTTACAGGAACATTAATGTACTTATCACATTTAAAAGACAATTTTGAGACTACCACTCGAATACATGTTGTTGAGTCTCTAACCCTAAGTAACCCAGCCACTGAGGGGGGGGGAGGCAAGCCAGCCTCAACTTGGTGCCGGTCCCAAGACCGGGTAGATGGAGAGGGTTGGTGGTAGGAAGGGCATCCGGCCATAAAAAAATTGCCAAAACCAAAATATGGCCAGTACAGATAACGAGAATAATCACCATACTAGGGCGTTCCCCTTAGGCGACATGTTGGGGCTTCGCCTGACCCCTCCGGAAAGACAGCAAGGGCTACCCAGTCATGGGCAGGCTGGGTTAAAAGGGCAAGCTCGAGGGAGAGTGTCAGAGGAGAACTAAGATAAAAATGGAATTTCAGATCAAAACTTAGCACGAGGGTCTGCCCCTCTCATTTTTTCTCTTACTTTATTTAATTTTCGTGCTTTTCCCTCCAATTCCCTTATATCCTTAATTCCCTCCCCTTTTTTCCCTCCTATCCTATCCTAAAAAAAAAAAAAAAAAAAAAAAAAAAATAGTGTCAGAGGTGGTACTGCTGGTGGGCACTCTTAATGTGGGGGCAATGACTGGGAAGGGGCGAGAATTGGTGGACCTGGTGGAGAGGAGGAGAACTGGAGTGCTGTGTGTGCAGGAGACCAGGTGGAAAGGAAATAAGGCGAGGGAACTGGGTGAGGGTTGCAAATTGTTCTATAGTGGAGCAAAAAATGATCAAGGGAGGAATGGTGTAGGACTAATACTATCCAAAGACCTGAAGGAAACCTTACTTGGTGTGAATAGAAAGAGTGACAGAATTATGAGTTTAAAGCTGGGACTGGGAGAAACGGTAGTCAATGTGGTATGTGCCTATGCCCCACAAACTGGTTGTACAGCGGAGGTGAAGGATGCATTTTGGGAGGAGATGGACCAGGAGCTTAGAACAATTCCTATAAGGGAGAGGGTAATTTTGGGAGGAGATCTAAATGGCAACTTGGGAATTGGGAGGGCAGGGATAGGTAGAGTTCATAGGGGCTGGGAGTGGGCGAGAGAAATGAGGGGGGAGAGAGAGAGTGATTGATTTTGCAGTGGCATTTGATCTGGCATTGGTCAACACATTCTTTGAGAAAAAGGATAACAGATTGATTACATACAGTAGTGGTAGAAGGGAGAGCCACATAGATTTATTGTTGTGTAGGAGAGACCATCTGAAGGAGATTAGTAATAAATGGGGAGATTGTAGCAGTGCAACATAGGATAGTAGTAACTGATTGCAGGCTCAGGAAATGTAGGAAAAGTAAGAAGCCGAGGATGGACCCAAAGATAAAGTGGTGGAGATTGAAAGATGCGGAGCTGAGAGCTATGTTTAAGGAAAGAGTGTTGGAAGTGATAAGGTTGCAGGAAGATGTACAAGAATGGTGGACAGAGAATAGTAAGGTGATTTTGAGGGTTGGTGAGGAGGTACTTGGAAAGTCATCCGGAAGGAAACCCCCAAATAATAAAGAGTCATGGTGGCGGAATGAGGAAGTGCGAGAATGGGTGAAGAACAAGAAAGAAGCAAAGAAAAAGGCAGATTTATCAGGCCTGAAGAAGGATAAAGAAGGGCACAAGCATGCAAAGAAGGTGGCAGAGACATTGAATGAAGTCTATGAAGAGCTGGAAACACCAGAAGGAGAGAAGAAAATATAGCAAATTGCCAAGGCCCGAGATGCTGCAACCAAGAACTTGACCCAAGTAAGACAAATAAAGGATAACTATGGAGTAGTTCTAGCAGAAGAGGATGAAATAAAAAGCAGATGAGAAACTTATTTTGAAGGATTACTAAATGAAGAGAACCCAAGATCAGTATTTGAAGATGGACTTCCAAATGAAGCAGTTACAACAACATTGGCTAGAAGAAAGGTAGAGCGGGCAGTAAGGAAAATGAAAAATGGAAAGGCAGCAGGACCTGATAAGATGCCAGTGGAGGTATGGAAGAGTCTTGGAGAGGAAGGCATAGATATCTTGTGGGACTTAATGCAAAAGATCTTTAGTCAGGAAAAGATGCCAGAGGAGTGCAGAGGAAGCTTAATCATCCCAATCTATGAAGGGAAGGGAGACATTCAGGAGTGTGGAAACTATAGAGGTATAAAATTGTTAAGTCATACTATGAAGATATGGGAGAAGATCATAGAGAGGAGACTCAGAGAGATAACGACAATTGGGGATGAACAGTTTGGCTTCATGCCTGGAAGAGGGACAGTGGATGTCATATTTGCCTTGAGACAAATGATGGAAAAACATAGGGAGAAACAGAAAGGACTGCATATGGTTTTTATTGACCTGGAAAAGGCATATGATCGAGTGCCACGACAAGAGGTGTGGAGGTGTATTAGAGAAAAGGGAGTCCCCGAGAAATATGTAAGAATCATCCAAAATATGTATGAGAGGGCAGAGGCAAATGTTAAGAGCAGTGTGGGCTTGACGAAAAGTCTCTCAGTAAATGTTGGTCTGCATCAAGGGTCTGCTTTGAGTCCATATCTATTTGATCTGGTCTTGGATGTAGTAACCCAGGGTATTAAAGATCAGTCTCCATGGTGTATGCTCTTTGCAGATGGACTTGTACTGTGTAGCAACAGACGAGAGGTAGTGGAGGAGAAGCTTGACGAGTGGAGAAGAGTGATGGAGGCTAGAGGACTGAAAATCAGCAGGAAGAAGACAGAGTACTTGAGGTTGAGAGATGATGAGGATGGGGAGGTCAATTTGCAGGGGAAGGTGTTGAAAAGAGTTGAAAAGTTCAAGTATTTGGGATCAACAGTAGCAGAGGATGGTGACCTAGAGTCAGAAATAACCCACAGAATACAAGCGGGATGGAAGAACTGGAAGAAAGTATCTGGGGTGCTGTGCGACGGGAGAATAGGGATTAAGTTGAGGGGTAAAGTGCATAAGACAGTTGTGAGACCCGCGATGATGCATGGAGCAGAGATATGGGCAATAAAGAAGACACAAGAGAAAAAACTGGATGTGACAGAAATGAGGATGTTGAGATGGATGTGTGGGGTGACAAGAAGCGATAAGATCAGAAACGAGGTAATTAGAGGTACCTCAAAAGTTAGAGAAATAACAGATAAGATACAAGAAAGTAGACTAAGATGGTATGGTCATGTCGTTAGGAGGGATGAACAGTATGTTAGGAGGAGGGTGATGGAAATGGATATACAGGGTAGGAGAAGGAGAGGGAGACCAAAGCGTAGGTGGATGGATTGTATCAATGACGACCTGAGGTCTAAAGGTTTGTTGGGTGATGAGGTATGGGACAGAAACAAATGGAGAAAACTGGCAAGAAACATTGACCCCACATAAAAGTGGAAAAGGGGGTAGACGAAGAAGAAGAAGAATCTCTAGCCCTAAGTCACATTAATTATTGCACAACTGTTTGTGGAGCTACCACTAAGACTCAGATAAACCAAATACAGAAGCTAATTAATTTTGCAGCTCGAGTTGCCCTGGGAGGAATAAGAAAATATGACCATATCACACCAGCTCTCAAAAAACTTGGGTGGCTGGGGGCAGAAAGCAAGGTCGCTTATGCTATTTATGTTTTTGTATACAAAATTTTGAACCATCATTATCCTAGCTGGCTATTTGATTTAAAAATAGTCAGGGATATGAGGGGAACCAACACAAAACAGAGTAGTGAGCTCTTTATTCAGAGAACAAACACAGAAGCAGGTTCAAAGATGATCACTATTAAAGTGCCAATACTTTGGAACAATATTCTAGAGCATCTTAAAAATTCATCCTGCTCCGCAGCTTTCAAAGGCAAACTATATAGTTTTCTTTTCGACAAATAGATGCTGCTCACACATTAACTAAACTTAATGATTTAATGCAATTTTCCTTAACACTAACCTCTCTATATGTAAACTGATATCGTTTTCTCTGTTCTCTAAGTTAAGAACTAATTATTCTCATTGTAAGGAAAACAAATATGGTGATGAAGCAGATAATAATGATCCTGTATCGAGTGTTATTATTTACCCCTTTTTACATTATTGTTAATATTTTTACTAAAGTATTATCATTTTCTAGGAAACCATATTTAATTTGACAGTATGTATTACCCTCTTACTTATTAGTTCAATTACATCTCTACTTATAAGTTACTTTTAGATTGTATACAAATAACCATTGTAAAAATTGGAAATAAATGTTTGTTTGTTTGTTTGTTTGCTCTCTTCAGTATGTAGGCTTAAATGTGTGACAAAAACATAAATCGGATCCTTAGCTTGTAATATTTTGGTGTCATGACCACTTAATGACAAATTAAAAGAAATATTAGATTCATTGTAAGTGAATAAGGAAGCTGAAATTCTTTTGCTATCAACTGCTATTCTGCACCTCATAAATTGCCACAGAAACAACTAATGATATATGTGAAGAAGTTTGATCATTGTTCACCATTGAACACCTGTAGTATATTTCATCAATTGTTTTTATTTTCATATCACTCTAAGCTTCTTAGGAGACAATCACAGAAGCACGGTTTGAAGTTTCATGTACTTATGCCAATGCTGTTTAAATCTTTTTCATCCATTTGGGTAGCCATATCCTGTTACTTCCCTATTAATGAGAAAGTAAATTATTTATGATTTCTGACCCATCATACTGAGACTTGTTGCAGTTATACTATTTGTGTTATGAATTTTACAACATTTTTATTACTCACTTGACACCAGTTTTCTCTCAATTTAAGCTCTAAATAGGTCTTGCAAGAAGAAGCAGTTGTAGGAAGCATCTTAAGAGGCTAAGCTTTTTTCACCTCTTGGGTAGCATCCCGGCGCTATATTTACTATGCTGCCGAAATAAGAAGGGACAAAGTAAGAAAATACTTGTCTTTGGCAAAAAATGTTATCTAGAGACGCCAATGTTTCAATCACCTTGAGAATAATTTATTTTTAGTGAGAGTGCCGAGACAAAACTCTTGTTGTTAACAGTGTTTTTTTTTTTCAAAATCAATACTTTGATATGTTGCAGATTGCTTATAGGAAGTAAGGTGAGAACTTTGCTGAGAAAAACTATTCATTGGTTCAAGGTACACGGTACGCAAATTAACAATAAAGATGGAGAGTGGAAAAGCAAGCCTGATAAATTATTAGACACCAGCGTATTATCACGCAAGAAAATATTAATTTTTCTGGTGTGTAAGAAAATCACATCTTTTCCTGATAGTGACAAAACATTAACAAGTCACTTTCAATGAACAAAAGGTTCATGATAACTCGAGAGACAGAAGCCTACCATTTCACTAGAATCAAAAGGTTGTATTATTGTTGTATATTTCATTCCTATTCTTTCCCTAATACTTCCATGACAATGTTCACACTGACAAATGGAAAATTTTAATGAAAATTTTATTGGGTATGAGTTCTTTTAGGAAGATATTCTAAATGATAATCATTCTGTAATAAAATTCTACCAAAATGTATATATATATATATTCTTCACTGTGGTATTTATTGTAAGTATGACATACTAATTTGGAAGCACTTACTCAGTACTACTGATTACAGTTCGATACTATATTTGGAGGGACTAAATGTAATACATATATGACTAGAAGTGATGGAAATCTCAACTCATCAAGTAATGGAAGAGTACCTGCTAGAATTTGTTTGATAAGGCTGATCGTTGACACATCAAACATTACTACAACAAGTATAACAGTTTAATGAAAAGTTTAGATATACCATGACATCATTTTACCGTAACAGAAGAAAAAACTACTAAAATAACCAGAATTCTGTTTCGTTATTATGCGAAAGAATGATAAAAAAAGATATCTACCGTGCCAGCTTTATTATAATAATATGCTAGTCCTAATGATGCAAAAAAAAAAATCATAAGCTCAAACCAAGATCTTCCCAAACTGAAATGAATTCATCATAATTTTTCGGAATTGGTCATTGTTGTTTTAATCATTCCTTCACCCCTTGTTACTTTGATTAAGGATTTACAATGTATAATGCAACGTATAATCAGTGAAATAGTTCCACAGCCATATTCTTTTTCCAGCGGCAATACCACCAACTAAAATTATATTTGGAAAGGGTGAAGCAAGAGCATTAGCATCAGTGTCTATCCAGAAAAAAAAATAACATTCCTCTCCCCAGAATAGTACAGAGCATAAAGACTTTTAAAAGGCTTTCATTAAAAGCAATACATATTTCTGACATGTCTCACTAGAGTCTGAAAAGGGCGAATTGGTCATAGAATATATTTGTTTATCATATGGATATTAGCCATTGAGATTAGGAATACATTATATATGATTATTGCCTCTAGTATTGAATAATGAACCTCACCATCATCACATCATATAAGCATGAAATGAAAGTAGACCAAGGTAATTTCTCTTGACTGATAATGACGAGATAATGAGGCATGCTATGCTGTTAGTCACTAAAACTATCTAAAAATCCAATTTGGAAAATTTTCACGAATACAGAATTATATAATTTCAGTATTTAGTTCCAATATTCAAAGGCAAAGCAAATAAGTTATGATATCAGAAAGAGATCATGGAGTCTTCATGCATCAAAGAAAATATCAGTGTTTATTTGGTACCCTCAAGCCCATGTTAATTCATTTCTTCTATTGTTTATCTACAATTGGTCTCATGGACATGAGTATATATGAATAGCTAATATTGGTTTCCAAATGAAATCATGTTTAACTGCCTTCGTAAAATCAAATACTACCGATCTATTGCCCTAACCTCTTCTATTGCTAAAGTTTTTGAAACTCTGCTAAATGCTCACATTTTGAAATGCCTTGAATCTAACTCACTAATCTCCGATCACCAGTACGGCTTCTGCAAGGCAGGATCCACTGGTGACCTCCTGTCCTATCTTACTCATGTATGGTCATCTTCTCTGAGGAAGTATGAGGAATCCTTTGTCGTCGCCCTTGATATCTCAAAGGCTTTTGACAGAATCTGGCTAAAGGCTTTGTTGGCCAAACTCCCTGCCTATGGCTTTACCACTTCTCTCTGTTTTCTGATTTCCAGTTTTCGTTCTGACCGTTTTATATGTGTAGTTATTGACGGTGCGACATCTAGCCCTTTCTCTGTTACCAGTGCTGCTGCACAGGGATCTATTCTTTCACCTAATCTGTTCCTTCTCTTCATCAATGATCTTCTATAATCTCCATCTTTCTCTCTTCTTCATGCCCTTGCTGCCGATTCTACCCTTTACTTTTCCTCTGCCTTTTCTTCACAACCTTCATCTACTACTCATAATCAGCCTTGTATCACTCTTTCTTCTTTAGAGGGTATCTGAGTGGGGCACTCAAGATTTAGTAAAATTCAATGCCTCCAAGACAGTTTCTGGTTATCTCTTTATCTTCTTCTCCTCCTTATAACCCTACTGTCTTCGAAACTAACGAAACTTACCCTCTTAATTCTATCAACATATTAGGAATCCATATAGCCTCTAGTTTGACTTGGAGGAATTACATAATCCAAATTTCTTAATCTTCATCCCAAATATTGGGGGTTCTGTTTCGTTTTCGTCATAGCTTTTCCTCTTTACAATTACTTAAAATCTATAAAGATCTTATCCGTCCCTGTGTAGAATACTGCTAAAATATCTGGGGTGCATCTTCTTATACTTATCTTCTTGATAGGGTTGAATCTAAGGCAATCAAACTCATTAATTAACCTTCTCTTACTTCTAATCTTTATTCTCCCTCTGTTTGCCGTAAGGTATCATCTCTTTCTCTTTTCTACCACTATTACTTCCATCGCTGCTCTGATGAGCTTGCAAGTTGCATCCCTCCCGCAGTGCCAAGGCCGTTTAACACTCGCCAAGCATACTTATCTCACAGGTACTGTGTGGAGATTTGCAGCTCACAGATTGGTCAGTGCAGTGAGTGCTTCTTCCCATCTACCTCCTGACTCTGGAACTCTCTTCCTCCTTCTGTCTTCCCTAATCCTTATGTCCTATCTTACTTCAAAAAGCGGATCTATCGTCATCTCAGGGCCTAATCCTCCATATCTCTAGGTACTTTGTATTTTGACTATTTATTTCTGTCTTGCATTTTCCTTTTTGTAACATTGCGTCATCTCTGCTTTGTCCTTAACCTTTTTCTTGATTTCGTCTTGGTGTTTTCTCGTGCCCAGGCCTTTATTGGTGAGAAAATTTTTTGCCTATCCCGGTGCCACTCTCATAAAAAGAGAAATAATAAATTGCCCACACTATATGGTAAATATGCAATAGCTTGACCTAGAAGTTCCCACTTGTGTCTGCACATAGCAAAGAAGTAAGCTTGTCTATCATTGGCTTATCTTTTCTTCCTCTAGGTTCTCCTTGTCATTTATTCACAAAATAAGTTTGTTTCATCATAGCTGAACACTTGTTGGGGAAGAAAAGCCCCAGTCTTAACATACTCATTAGATTCTGGTATGTATTTCTCAACACTTGCTTGGTTTGAGTTCGCTGCTTTCCCTTGTCTAAGCACATTAAATATGTCATTTCTCCTCTTAAATTTTTCAGACCACACTCTGCAAGCAATGAACATATCAGCATCAGTCCTCCTAGGAGGATTTTTCCATAACAGATTATCTTGTTATTGCCTCACTTTTTGGGAAGATTATCAAACAGCTAACTGTTTCTCATATATCCTGATTAGCAACAATTTTTCGGCTTCTTCAAATGACTGTGATCTTTGTTTAGTGAGAACTATCAATCTTTTTGCAGCTTCAGCTTCCTTGATTGCCTTTTTATTTTTGATAATAGTACAGATCACAGACTGTGCCACACCAAACTACATAGAAAAATCTGAGACAAAAATGCCATTTTCATATTTTGGCTAAGTTTCTTTATTCATACCTATCTTGTTTCTAGCCACATTCATTTCCAATTTCCTGCTATCACTTTTATTCTTTGGCCCCTTTGCAATTTACTTAATAAAATAGATAAAAAGAAAACAACAAACAATGAAATTCAAGAAAAGTCACAGCAAATTCAGGAAGGCGTCCACTCTGAGTGGAGGCTGAGCGTAACTGGGTCTCTAAGCCCAGGGACCATGTTGCTTGCCTGTTCAAGATCATAGAATCTGTCAAGAAACTGGGGCGCTTTTTGTTCTGCAATTATGTTCTGGAAACAATAAGTTTAAAATGAAAGTCATTTGACTACCAAGCTTCTAATGTGCGTACACACACACACACACACACACACACACACACACACACACACACACACACACAAAGCGTTTGACACTGTTCCACATGGGAGACTTATTAGGAAGCTGCAATCAATGGCTAGAATAGGTGGAAATGTTTTGGAATGGATAAAAACTTACTTAGAAGGAAGGGAACAGAGGGTTAGAGTAAGACACTCAGTGTCTGAATGGAGAAGAGTTAGTAGTGGAGTTCCACAGGGTTCAGTTTTAGGGCCACTTTTGTTCCTTGTATATGTAAATGACCTACCAGAGTCTGTAAATTCATTCATGAATATGTTTGCAGATGATGCAAAGATTGTGAAGAAAGTAAAAAACGAGAACAATGGTAGAGAACTTCAGGAGGATCTAAATAATCTGCATGAGTGGTCAGAAAAGTGGCTAATGAAATTCAATACTTCAAAATGTAAGGTAATGAGAATGGGTACAAGTGCAAGAAGGCCCAAGCTTGACTACTCGGTGGCTGGAGTAAAACTTCAAGAGACAGAAAATGAGAGAGATCTAGGAGTAAACATACTGGCAGATTTGTCTCCAGAAATACATATAAATGGCATAGTAAGGGCAGCATATGCATTTTTATCAAATGTAAGGGTAGCCTTCAGGCACATGGACAAGGAAATGTTCAGAAATATTTATGTAACCTATGTGAGGCCAAAACTCGAATATGCAGCCCCCTTTTGGAATCCGCACTTGAAAAAGCACATAGCTAAGCTTGAAAAAGTTCAAAGACATGCCACGAAACTGGTGCCAGAAATACGCAATCTCAGTAATGATGAGAGGCTGAGGGAATTAGACTTACCATCACTCGAAGCTAGAAGAGTGAGGGGGGATATGGTGACAGTCTTTAAATTCCTTCATGGTTATGATAGAGTGGATAGGGAACGATATTTTGATATGGCTGGCTCTAGAACTAGAGGTCATAGTTTGAAGCTTCGTAAGAAAACTTCTTTGCAGGATGTAAGGAAATACTTTTTCAGTGTAATAGTAGTTGATAATTGGAATTGGCTAAGCGAGGAGGTAGTTAATGCTATCTCAATCCATAGTTTTAAGGACAGGTATGATAAGTATCACTAAGTATAAAATGGAAGCGATCAGGAGACGGGAAGATACGAGCTTTGGGCTCTTTCCCGTAAACACAATTAGGTAATCACAATTAGGTAATCACAATTAGGTAATCACACACACACACACACACACACACACACACACACACACACACACGCTAAGCGAGGAGGTAGTTAATGCTATCTCAATCCATAGTTTTAAGGACAGGTATGATAAGTATCACTAAGTATAAAATGGAAGCGATCAGGAGACGGGAAGATACGAGCTTTGGGCTCTTTCCCGTAAACACAATTAGGTAATCACAATTAGGTAATCACACACAATCAAAAACTTGTTGCAAGAGGCAAGAAGGTTAAATGAGGAAAGAAATGAAGAAGAGAAGACAAATTTTCATTTCAGAGTTCTTCCAAACAAAGGGGAGATAAAGAAGATAATGACAGAAGATCAGGGATGGGGCCTCATTAAGATTGTTATACACAAATGCTGATGGATTAGCTGGTAAGGCAGTAGAATTAAAAGATAGGATTCACAACAGTGAGACAGATATAGTAGCAATTACGGAGACTAAGTTAAGTGAGGACATAAACAGTGTCACAGTTTTTCTAAGGGCTTCAGATTATTAAGGGTTGAAAGATCTGAGAGGACTGGTGGAGGGATAGCACTGCTCATAAGTGAAAGGATTCAAGTTGAAGAACTAAACTTGGCTCTAGAAAGTGAATTCAAGGAATTTCTTGTTACTCGCATAAATACTGGGTCAGAGAGCATTATAATATCTGTTGTATATAATCCACCAAGGGACCAGAATATGCTAGAAGTTTATGAGGAAAGTCATATAGGTACTATTGAAGTCATAAACTCAGTTGTTAACATGGCACGGGAAAAAAAATGTAGGATTTTGAGTATGGGAGATTTTAATCATAAAGAGATAGATTTGATAAATCTTGACCCACACACTGGTGAGGACTCATTTGGGGCAAGATTCCTAGATTGCGTACAAGGGAATTTTCTATACCAAGATGTAATAGAACCAATGAGGGCCAGGGGTGGGGATGAGCCATCACTACTTGATCTAGTGTTCACAGATAATGTGTTGGATATTGAAAATATTGAGTATGAACCACCAATTAGAAAGAGTGACCACTGTGTGTTGTTGATGGAGTATATCATTGAAGATATTCTTCCTGAGAGTAGAGGCACTGAGGACATGAGGAGGAACTATCCGAAAGGAGATTACATAAAAATGAATGAGCTTTTTGCAGTTATTGACTGGAGAACCTTATTTTACAACAAATCTGTACAAGAAATGTATGACATCTTTTGTGAGAAATATGGGAAGATAGTAGATTGCTGCATACCTGTCACCAAAGTAGGTGTAATTCATGCCAGAGAGAAATGGTTCGATAATGGGTGTAAAAGAGCTCAGGAGTGGAGAGACAAATGCTGGAAAAGGCATAGGAGGAGAAAAAACATAAATGCCTGGCAAACCTACAAAAGAGCAAGAAATGACTACCTAAGTAAAAGGAGAGAGGCAGAGAGAGATTATGAGAGGGACATCACCAGGAAGGCTAAAGAAAATCCCAAGCTTTTCCACAGCTTTATCAGAGGAAAACTGAAGGTAAAAGAACAGGTTTTAAGGCTAAAGAGAGCGGATGGAAGCATCACTGAGACGGATGAAGAGATCTGCAAAGAATTGAACAAGGAGTTTCAGTCAGTATTTACAGTAGAAAATACCCCACCCCCTCAGATTGCAGTGATAGAAGCTCAAGGGCCGGTATTAGAGAACATCAACCTTACAGCCACAGAGGTATGCAAAGCGCTGATGGATTTAGATGTTCATAAAGCTACAGGTCCTGATGACATATCCCCTCATGTGCTTAAAATATGCGCAAACACAATATCAGTGGCACTAAGTATCATATTTAAGGAGTCACTGGAGTCGGGGGAGATTCCAAGATGCTGGAAACAAGCAAATGTGATACCTATCTTCAAAAAGGGAAGGAGGGATACGGCTCTGAACTATAGACCAGTTTCCTTGACCAGCATAGTTTGCAAAGTTATGGAGAAACTACTAAGGAAACATATCTCTCTTCATTTGGAATCCTTCAACTTTTTGTCAGTGAGGCAACATGGCTTCAGAGAAGGTAGATCAACAGTAACAAACTTATTAGAATTTTATGATGAGGTAAGCCAAATCTCACAGGAAAGAGAGGGCTGGGCAGATTGCATATTCCTAGACTTCCAGAAAGCGTTTGACACTGTTCCACATGGGAGACTTATTAGGAAGCTGCACTCAATGGCTAGAATAGGTGGAAATGTTTTGGAATGGATAAAAACTTACTTAGAAGGAAGGGAACAGAGGGTTAGAGTAAGACACTCAGTGTCTGAATGGAGAAGAGTTAGTAGTGGAGTTCCACAGGGTTCAGTTTTAGGGCCACTTTTGTTCCTTGTATATGTAAATGACCTACCTATGTCTGTAAATTCATTCATGAATATGTTTGCAGATGATGCAAAGATTGTGAAGAAAGTAAAAAACGAGAACAATGGTAGAGAACTTCAGGAGGATCTAAATAATCTGCATGAGTGGTCAGAAAAGTGGCTAATGAAATTCAATACTTCAAAATGTAAGGTAATGAGAATGGGTACAAGTGCAAGAAGGCCCAAACTTGACTACTTGGTTGCTGGAGTACAACTTCAAGAGACATAAAATGAGAGAGACCTAGGAGTAAACATACTGGCAGATTTGTCTCCAGAAATACATATAAATGGCATAGTAAGGGCAGCATATGCATTCTTATCAGATGTAAGGGTAGCCTTCAGGCACATGGACAAGGAAATGTTCAGAAATATTTATGTAACCTATGTGAGGCCAAAACTCGAATATGCAGCCCCCTTTTGGAATCTGCACTTGAAAAAGCACATAGCTAAGCTTGAAAAAGTTCAAAGACATGCCACGAAACTGGTGCCAGAAATACGCAATCTCAGTTATGATGAGAGGCTGAGGGAATTAGACTTACCATCACTCGAAGCTAGAAGAGTAAAGGGGGATATGGTGACAGTCTTTAAATTCCTTCATGGTTATGATAGAGTGGATAGGGATCGATATTTCGATATGGCTGGCTCTAGAACTAGAGGTCATAGTTTGAAGCTTCGTAAGAAAACTTCTTTGCAGGATGTAAGGAAATACTTTTTCAGTGTAAGAGTAGTTGATAATTAGAATTCGCTAAGCGAGGAGGTAGTTAATGCTATCTCAATCCATAGTTTTAAGGGCAGGTATGATAAGTATCACTAAGTCTAAAATGGAACCGATCAGGAGACGGGAAGATACGAGCTTTGGGCTCTTTCCCGTAAACACAATTAGGTAATCACAATTAGGTAATCACACATACACAAAAAAAAAATAATAATAATAATCTGCATGAGTGGTTAGAAAAGTGGCTAATGAAATTCAATACTTCAAAATGTAAGGTAATGAGAATGGGTACAAGTGCAAGAAGGCCCAAGCTTGACTACTCGGTGGCTGGAGTACAACTTTAAGAGACAGAAAATGAGAGAGATCTAGTAGTAAACATAGTGGCAGATTTGTCTCCAGAAATACATATAAATGGCATAGTAAGGGCAGCATATGCATTCTTATCAAATGTAAGGGTAGCCTTCAGGCACATGGACAAGGAAATGTTCAGGAATATTTATGTAACCTATGTGAGGCCAAAACTCGAATATGCAGCCCCCTTTTGGAATCCGCACTTGAAAAAGCACATAGCTAAGCTTGAAAATGTTCAAAGACATGCCACGAAACTGGTGCCAGAAATACGCAATCTCGGTTATGATGAGAGGCTGAGGGAATTAGACTTGCCATCTCTCGAAGCTAGAAGAGTAAGGGGGGATATGGTGACAGTCTTTAAATTCCTTCATGGTTATGATAGAGTGGATAGGGATCGATATTTCGATATGGCTGGCTCTAGAACTAGAGGTCATAGTTTGAAGCTTCGTAAGAAAACTTCTTTGCAGGATGTAAGGAAATACTTTTTCAGTGTAAGAGTAGTTGATAATTGGAATTCGCTAAGTGAGGAGGTAGTTAATGCTATCTCAATCCATAGTTTTAAGGACAGGTATGATAAGTATCATTAAGTATAAAATGGAAGCGATCAGGAGACGGGAAGATACGAGCTTTGGGCTCTTTCCCGTAAACACAATTAGGTAATCACAATTAGGTAATCACACACACACACACAAAAAAAAAAAAATAATAATCTGCATGAGTGGTCAGAAAAGTGGCTAATGAAATTCAATACTTCAAAATGTAAGGTAATGAGAATGGGTACAAGTGCAAGAAGGCCCAAGCTTGACTACTCGGTGGCTGGAGTACAACTTCAAGAGACAGAAAATGAGAGAGATCTAGGAGTAAACATACTGGCAGATTTGTCTCCAGAAATACATATAAATGGCATAGTAAGGGCAGCATATGCATTCTTATCAAATGTAAGGGTAGCCTTCAGGCACATGGACAAGGAAATGTTCAGAAATATTTATGTAACCTATGTGAGGCCAAAACTCGAATATGCAGCCCCCTTTTGGAATCCGCACTTGAAAAAGCACATAGCTAAGCTTGAAAAAGTTCAAAGACATGCCACGAAACTGGTGCCAGAAATACGCAATCTCAGTTATGATGAGAGGCTGAGGGAATTAGACTTACCATCACTCGAAGCTAGAAGAGTAAAGGGGGATATGGTGACAGTCTATAAATTCCTTCATGGTTATGATTGAGTGGATAGGGATCGATATTTCGATATAGCTGGCTCTAGAACTAGAGGTCATAGTTTGAAGCTTCGTAAGAAAACTTCTTCGCAGGATGTAAGGAAATACTTATTCAGTGTAAGAGTAGTTGATAATTGGAATTCGCTAAGCGAGGAGGTAGTTAATGCTATCTCAATCCATAGTTTTAAGGACAGGTATGATAAGTATCACTAAGTATAAAATGGAAGCGATCAGGAGACGGGAAGATACGAGCTTTGTGCTCTTTCCCGTAAACACAATTAGGTAATCACAATTAGGTAATCACACACACACACACAGACACACACACACACACACAGAAAGCGTTTGACACTGTTCCACATGGGAGACTTATTAGGAAGCTGCAATCAATGGCTAGAATAGGTGGAAATGTTTTGGAATGGATAAAAACTTACTTAGAAGGAAGGGAACAGAGGGTTAGAGTAAGACACTCAGTGTCTGAATGGAGAAGAGTTAGTAGTGGAGTTCCACAGGGTTCAGTTTTAGGGCCAATTTTGTTCCTTGTATATGTAAATGACCTACCAGAGTCTGTAAATTCATTCATGAATATGTTTGCAGATGATGCAAAGATTGTGAAGAAAGTAAAAAACGAGAACAATGGTAGAGAACTTCAGGAGGATCTAAATAATCTGCATGAGTGGTCAGAAAAGTGGCTAATGAAATTCAATACTTCAAAATGTAAGGTAAAGAGAATGGGTAAAAGTGCAAGAAGGCCCAAGCTTGACTACTCGGTGGCTGGAGTACAACTTCAAGAGACAGAAAATGAGAGAGACCTAGGAGTAAACATACTGGCAGATTTGTCTCCAGAAATACATATAAATGGCATAGTAAGGGCAGCATATGCATTCTTATCAAATGTAAGGTAGCCTTCAGGCACATGGACAAGGAAATGTTCAGAAATATTTATGTAACCTATGTGAGGCCAAAACTCGAATATGCAGCCCCCTTTTGGAATCCGCACTTGAAAAAGCACATAGCTAAGCTTGAAAAAGTTCAAAGACATGCCACGAAACTGGTGCCAGAAATACGCAATCTCAGTTATGATGAGAGGCTGAGGGAATTAGACTTGCCATCACTCGAAGCTAGGAGAGTAAGGGGGGATATGGTGACAGTCTTTAAATTCCTTCATGGTTATGATAGAGTGGATAGGGATCGATATTTCGATATGGCTGGCTCTAGAACTAGAGGTCATAGTTTGAAGCTTCGTAAGAAAACTTCTTTGCAGGATGTAAGGAAATACTTTTTCAGTGTAAGAGTAGTTGATAATTGGAATTGGCTAAGCGAGGAGGTAGTTAATGCTATCTCAATCCATAGTTTTAAGGACAGGTATGATAAGTATCGCTAAGTCTAAAATGGAACCGATCAGGAAACGGGAAGATACGAGCTTTGGGCTCTTTCCCGTAAACACAATTAGGTAATCACAATTAGGTAATCACACACACACACACACAAAAAAAATAATAATAATAATCTGCATGAGTGGTCAGAAAAGTGGCTAATGAAATTCAATACTTCAAAATGTAAGGTAATGAGAATGGGTACAAGTGCAAGAAGGCCCAAGCTTGACTACTCGGTGGCTGGAGTACAACTTCAAGAGACAGAAAATGAGAGAGATCTAGTAGTAAACATAGTGGCAGATTTGTCTCCAGAAATACATATAAATGGCATAGTAAGGGCAGCATATGCATTCTTATCAAATGTAAGGGTAGCCTTCAGGCACATGGACAAGGAAATGTTCAGAAATATTTATGTAACCTATGTGAGGCCAAAACTCGAATATGCAGCCCCCTTTTGTAATCCGCACTTGAAAAAGCACATAGCTAAGCTTGAAAAAGTTCAAAGACATGCCACGAAACTGGTACCAGAAATACGCAATCTCAGTTATGATGAGAGGCTGAGGGAATTAGACTTACCATCACTTGAAGCTAGAAGAGTGAGGGGGGATATGGTGACAGTCTTTAAATTCCTTCATGGTTATGATAGAGTGGATAGGGATCGATATTTTGATATGGCTGGCTCTAGAACTAGAGGTCATAGTTTGAAGCTTCGTAAGAAAACTTCTTCGCAGGATGTAAGGAAATACTTTTTCAGTGTAAGAGTAGTTGATAATTGGAATTGGCTAAGCGAGGAGGTAGTTAATGCTATCTCAATCCATAGTTTTAAGGACAGGTATGATAAGTATCACTAAGTATAAAATGGAAGCGATCAGGAGACGGGAAGATACGAGCTTTGGGCTCTTTCCCGTAAACACAATTAGGTAATCACAATTAGGTAATCACACACACACACACACACAAAAATAATAATAATAATCTGCATGAGTGGTCAGAAAAGTGGCTAATGAAATTCAATACTTCAAAATGTAAGGTAATGAGAATGGGTACAAGTGCAAGAAGGCCCAAGCTTGACTACTCGGTGGCTGGAGTACAATTTCAAGAGACAGAAAATGAGAGAGATCTAGGAGTAAACATACTGGCAGATTTGTCTCCAGAAATACATATAAATGGCATAGTAAGGGCAGCATATGCATTCTTATCAAATGTAAGGGTAGCCTTCAGGCACATGGACAAGGAAATGTTCAGAAATATTTATGTAACCTATGTGAGGCCAAAACTCGAATATGCAGCCCCCTTTTGGAATCCGCACTTGAAAAAGCACATAGCTAAGCTTGAAAAAGTTCAAAGACATGCCACGAAACTGGTGCCAGAAATACGCAATCTCAGTTATGATGAGAGGCTGAGGGAATTAGACTTACCATCACTCGAAGCTAGAAGAGTAAAGGGGGATATGGTGACAGTCTTTAAATTCCTTCATGGTTATGATTGAGTGGATAGGGATCGATATTTTGATATAGCTGGCTCTAGAACTAGAGGTCATAGTTTGAAGCTTCGTAAGAAAACTTCTTCGCAGGATGTAAGGAAATACTTTTTCAGTGTAAGAGTAGTTGATAATTGGAATTCGCTAAGCGAGGAGGTAGTTAATGCTATCTCAATCCATAGTTTTAAGGACAGGTATGATAAGTATCACTAAGTATAAAATGGAAGCGATCAGGAGACGGGAAGATACGAGCTTTGTGCTCTTTCCCGTAAACACAATTAGGTAATCACAATTAGGTAATCACACACACACACTCAGACACACACACACACACAGAAAGCGTTTGACACTGTTCCACATGGGAGACTTATTAGGAAGCTGCAATCAATGGCTAGAATAGGTGGAAATGTTTTGGAATGGATAAAAACTTACTTAGAAGGAAGGGAACAGAGGGTTAGAGTAAGACACTCAGTGTCTGAATGGAGAAGAGTTAGTAGTGGAGTTCCACAGGGTTCAGTTTTAGGGCCACTTTTGTTCCTTGTATATGTAAATGGCCTACCAGAGTCTGTAAATTCGTTCATGAATATGTTTGCAGATGATGCAAAGATTGTGAAGAAAGTAAAAAACGAGAACAATGGTAGAGAACTTCAGGAGGATCTAAATAATCTGCATGAGTGGTCAGAAAAGTGGCTAATGAAATTCAATACTTCAAAATGTAAGGTAAAGAGAATGGGTACAAGTGCAAGAAGGCCCAAGCTTGACTACTCGGTGGCTGGAGTACAACTTCAAGAGACAGAAAATGAGAGAGACCTAGGAGTAAACATACTGGCAGATTTGTCTCCAGAAATACATATAAATGGCATAGTAAGGGCAGCATATGCATTCTTATCAAATGTAAGGTAGCCTTCAGGCACATGGACAAGGAAATGTTCAGAAATATTTATGTAACCTATGTGAGGCCAAAACTCGAATATGCAGCCCCCTTTTGGAATCCGCACTTGAAAAAGCACATAGCTAAGCTTGAAAAAGTTCAAAGACATGCCACGAAACTGGTGCCAGAAATACGCAATCTCAGTTATGATGAGAGGCTGAGGGAATTAGACTTGCCATCACTCGAAGCTAGGAGAGTAAGGGGGGATATGGTGACAGTCTTTAAATTCCTTCATGGTTATGATAGAGTGGATAGGGATCGATATTTCGATATGGCTGGCTCTAGAACTAGAGGTCATAGTTTGAAGCTTCGTAAGAAAACTTCTTTGCAGGATGTAAGGAAATACTTTTTCAGTGTAAGAGTAGTTGATAATTGGAATTGGCTAAGCGAGGAGGTAGTTAATGCTATCTCAATCCATAGTTTTAAGGACAGGTATGATAAGTATCGCTAAGTCTAAAATGGAACCGATCAGGAAACGGGAAGATACGAGCTTTGGGCTCTTTCCCGTAAACACAATTAGGTAATCACAATTAGGTAATCACACACACACACACACAAAAAAAATAATAATAATAATCTGCATGAGTGGTCAGAAAAGTGGCTAATGAAATTCAATACTTCAAAATGTAAGGTAATGAGAATGGGTACAAGTGCAAGAAGGCCCAAGCTTGACTACTCGGTGGCTGGAGTACAACTTCAAGAGACAGAAAATGAGAGAGATCTAGTAGTAAACATAGTGGCAGATTTGTCTCCAGAAATACATATAAATGGCATAGTAAGGGCAGCATATGCATTCTTATCAAATGTAAGGGTAGCCTTCAGGCACATGGACAAGGAAATGTTCAGAAATATTTATGTAACCTATGTGAGGCCAAAACTCGAATATGCAGCCCCCTTTTGTAATCCGCACTTGAAAAAGCACATAGCTAAGCTTGAAAAAGTTCAAAGACATGCCACGAAACTGGTACCAGAAATACGCAATCTCAGTTATGATGAGAGGCTGAGAGAATTAGACTTACCATCACTTGAAGCTAGAAGAGTGAGGGGGGATATGGTGACAGTCTTTAAATTCCTTCATGGTTATGATAGAGTGGATAGGGATCGATATTTTGATATGGCTGGCTCTAGAACTAGAGGTCATAGTTTGAAGCTTCGTAAGAAAACTTCTTCGCAGGATGTAAGGAAATACTTTTTCAGTGTAAGAGTAGTTGATAATTGGAATTGGCTAAGCGAGGAGGTAGTTAATGCTATCTCAATCCATAGTTTTAAGGACAGGTATGATAAGTATCACTAAGTATAAAATGGAAGCGATCAGGAGACGGGAAGATACGAGCTTTGGGCTCTTTCCCGTAAACACAATTAGGTAATCACAATTAGGTAATCACACACACACACACACACAAAAAATAATAATAATAATCTGCATGAGTGGTCAGAAAAGTGGCTAATGAAATTCAATACTTCAAAATGTAAGGTAATGAGAATGGGTACAAGTGCAAGAAGGCCCAAGCTTGACTACTCGGTGGCTGGAGTACAATTTCAAGAGACAGAAAATGAGAGAGATCTAGGAGTAAACATACTGGCAGATTTGTCTCCAGAAATACATATAAATGGCATAGTAAGGGCAGCATATGCATTCTTATCAAATGTAAGGGTAGCCTTCAGGCACATGGACAAGGAAATGTTCAGAAATATTTATGTAACCTATGTGAGGCCAAAACTCGAATATGCAGCCCCCTTTTGGAATCCGCACTTGAAAAAGCACATAGCTAAGCTTGAAAAAGTTCAAAGACATGCCACGAAACTGGTGCCAGAAATACGCAATCTCAGTTATGATGAGAGGCTGAGGGAATTAGACTTACCATCACTCGAAGCTAGAAGAGTAAAGGGGGATATGGTGACAGTCTTTAAATTCCTTCATGGTTATGATTGAGTGGATAGGGATCGATATTTTGATATAGCTGGCTCTAGAACTAGAGGTCATAGTTTGAAGCTTCGTAAGAAAACTTCTTCGCAGGATGTAAGGAAATACTTTTTCAGTGTAAGAGTAGTTGATAATTGGAATTCGCTAAGCGAGGAGGTAGTTAATGCTATCTCAATCCATAGTTTTAAGGACAGGTATGATAAGTATCACTAAGTATAAAATGGAAGCGATCAGGAGACGGGAAGATACGAGCTTTGTGCTCTTTCCCGTAAACACAATTAGGTAATCACAATTAGGTAAAGAGACCTAGGAGTAAACATACTGGCAGATTTGTCTCCAGAAATACATATAAATGGCATAGTAAGGGCAGCATATGCATTCTTATCAAATGTAAGGTAGCCTTCAGGCACATGGACAAGGAAATGTTCAGAAATATTTATGTAACCTATGTGAGGCCAAAACTCGAATATGCAGCCCCCTTTTGGAATCCGCACTTGAAAAAGCACATAGCTAAGCTTGAAAAAGTTCAAAGACATGCCACGAAACTGGTGCCAGAAATACGCAATCTCAGTTATGATGAGAGGCTGAGGGAATTAGACTTACCATCACTCGAAGCTAGAAGAGTAAGGGGGGATATGGTGACAGTCTTTAAATTCCTTCATGGTTATGATAGAGTGGATAGGGATCGATATTTCGATATGGCTGGCTCTAGAACTAGAGGTCATAGTTTGAAGCTTCGTAAGAAAACTTCTTTGCAGGATGTAAGGAAATACTTTTTCAGTGTAAGAGTAGTTGATAATTGGAATTGGCTAAGCGAGGAGGTAGTTAATGCTATCTCAATCCATAGTTTTAAGGACAGGTATGATAAGTATCGCTAAGTCTAAAATGGAACCGATCAGGAAACGGGAAGATACGAGCTTTGGGCTCTTTCCCGTAAACACAATTAGGTAATCACAATTAGGTAATCACACACACACAAAAAAAAAATAAAAAAAAAAATAATAATCTGCATGAGTGGTCAGAAAAGTGGCTAATGAAATTCAATACTTCAAAATGTAAGGTAATGAGAATGGGTACAAGTGCAAGAAGGCCCAAGCTTGACTACTCGGTGGCTGGAGTACAACTTCAAGAGACAGAAAATGAGAGAGATCTAGTAGTAAACATAGTGGCAGATTTGTCTCCAGAAATACATATAAATGGCATAGTAAGGGCAGCATATGCATTCTTATCAAATGTAAGGGTAGCCTTCAGGCACATGGACAAGGAAATGTTCAGAAATATTTATGTAACCTATGTGAGGCCAAAACTCGAATATGCAGCCCCCTTTTGTAATCCGCACTTGAAAAAGCACATAGCTAAGCTTGAAAAAGTTCAAAGACATGCCACGAAACTGGTACCAGAAATACGCAATCTCAGTTATGATGAGAGGCTGAGGGAATTAGACTTACCATCACTTGAAGCTAGAAGAGTGAGGGGGGATATGGTGACAGTCTTTAAATTCCTTCATGGTTATGATAGAGTGGATAGGGATCGATATTTTGATATGGCTGGCTCTAGAACTAGAGGTCATAGTTTGAAGCTTCGTAAGAAAACTTCTTCGCAGGATGTAAGGAAATACTTTTTCAGTGTAAGAGTAGTTGATAATTGGAATTGGCTAAGCGAGGAGGTAGTTAATGCTATCTCAATCCATAGTTTTAAGGACAGGTATGATAAGTATCACTAAGTATAAAATGGAAGCGATCAGGAGACGGGAAGATACGAGCTTTGGGCTCTTTCCCGTAAACACAATTAGGTAATCACAATTAGGTAATCACACACACACACACACACACAAAATAATAATAATAATCTGCATGAGTGGTCAGAAAAGTGGCTAATGAAATTCAATACTTCAAAATGTAAGGTAATGAGAATGGGTACAAGTGCAAGAAGGCCCAAGCTTGACTACTCGGTGGCTGGAGTACAATTTCAAGAGACAGAAAATGAGAGAGATCTAGGAGTAAACATACTGGCAGATTTGTCTCCAGAAATACATATAAATGGCATAGTAAGGGCAGCATATGCATTCTTATCAAATGTAAGGGTAGCCTTCAGGCACATGGACAAGGAAATGTTCAGAAATATTTATGTAACCTATGTGAGGCCAAAACTCGAATATGCAGCCCCCTTTTGGAATCCGCACTTGAAAAAGCACATAGCTAAGCTTGAAAAAGTTCAAAGACATGCCACGAAACTGGTGCCAGAAATACGCAATCTCAGTTATGATGAGAGGCTGAGGGAATTAGACTTACCATCACTCGAAGCTAGAAGAGTAAAGGGGGATATGGTGACAGTCTTTAAATTCCTTCATGGTTATGATTGAGTGGATAGGGATCGATATTTTGATATAGCTGGCTCTAGAACTAGAGGTCATAGTTTGAAGCTTCGTAAGAAAACTTCTTCGCAGGATGTAAGGAAATACTTTTTCAGTGTAAGAGTAGTTGATAATTGGAATTCGCTAAGCGAGGAGGTAGTTAATGCTATCTCAATCCATAGTTTTAAGGACAGGTATGATAAGTATCACTAAGTATAAAATGGAAGCGATCAGGAGACGGGAAGATACGAGCTTTGTGCTCTTTCCCGTAAACACAATTAGGTAATCACAATTAGGTAATCACACACACACACTCAGACACACACACACACACAGAAAGCGTTTGACACTGTTCCACATGGGAGACTTATTAGGAAGCTGCAATCAATGGCTAGAATAGGTGGAAATGTTTTGGAATGGATAAAAACTTACTTAGAAGGAAGGGAACAGAGGGTTAGAGTAAGACACTCAGTGTCTGAATGGAGAAGAGTTAGTAGTGGAGTTCCACAGGGTTCAGTTTTAGGGCCACTTTTGTTCCTTGTATATGTAAATGACCTACCAGAGTCTGTAAATTCGTTCATGAATATGTTTGCAGATGATGCAAAGATTGTGAAGAAAGTAAAAAACGAGAACAATGGTAGAGAACTTCAGGAGGATCTAAATAATCTGCATGAGTGGTCAGAAAAGTGGCTAATGAAATTCAATACTTCAAAATGTAAGGTAAAGAGAATGGGTACAAGTGCAAGAAGGCCCAAGCTTGACTACTCGGTGGCTGGAGTACAACTTCAAGAGACAGAAAATGAGAGAGACCTAGGAGTAAACATACTGGCAGATTTGTCTCCAGAAATACATATAAATGGCATAGTAAGGGCAGCATATGCATTCTTATCAAATGTAAGGTAGCCTTCAGGCACATGGACAAGGAAATGTTCAGAAATATTTATGTAACCTATGTGAGGCCAAAACTCGAATATGCAGCCCCCTTTTGGAATCCGCACTTGAAAAAGCACATAGCTAAGCTTGAAAAAGTTCAAAGACATGCCACGAAACTGGTGCCAGAAATACGCAATCTCAGTTATGATGAGAGGCTGAGGGAATTAGACTTACCATCACTCGAAGCTAGAAGAGTAAGGGGGGATATGGTGACAGTCTTTAAATTCCTTCATGGTTATGATAGAGTGGATAGGGATCGATATTTCGATATGGCTGGCTCTAGAACTAGAGGTCATAGTTTGAAGCTTCGTAAGAAAACTTCTTTGCAGGATGTAAGGAAATACTTTTTCAGTGTAAGAGTAGTTGATAATTGGAATTGGCTAAGCGAGGAGGTAGTTAATGCTATCTCAATCCATAGTTTTAAGGACAGGTATGATAAGTATCGCTAAGTCTAAAATGGAACCGATCAGGAAACGGGAAGATACGAGCTTTGGGCTCTTTCCCGTAAACACAATTAGGTAATCACAATTAGGTAATCACACACACACAAAAAAAAAATAAAAAAAAAAATAATAATCTGCATGAGTGGTCAGAAAAGTGGCTAATGAAATTCAATACTTCAAAATGTAAGGTAATGAGAATGGGTACAAGTGCAAGAAGGCCCAAGCTTGACTACTCGGTGGCTGGAGTACAACTTCAAGAGACAGAAAATGAGAGAGATCTAGAAGTAAACATTGTGGCAGATTTGTCTCCAGAAATACATATAAATGGCATAGTAAGGGCAGCATATGCATTCTTATCAAATGTAAGGGTAGCCTTCAGGCACATGGACAAGGAAATGTTCAGAAATATTTATGTAACCTATGTGAGGCCAAAACTCGAATATGCAGCCCCCTTTTGTAATCCGCACTTGAAAAAGCACATAGCTAAGCTTGAAAAAGTTCAAAGACATGCCACGAAACTGGTACCAGAAATACGCAATCTCAGTTATGATGAGAGGCTGAGGGAATTAGACTTACCATCACTTGAAGCTAGAAGAGTGAGGGGGGGATATGGTGACAGTCTTTAAATTCCTTCATGGTTATGATAGAGTGGATAGGGATCGATATTTTGATATGGCTGGCTCTAGAACTAGAGGTCATAGTTTGAAGCTTCGTAAGAAAACTTCTTCGCAGGATGTAAGGAAATACTTTTTCAGTGTAAGAGTAGTTGATAATTGGAATTCGCTAAGCGAGGAGGTAGTTAATGCTATCTCAATCCATAGTTTTAAGGACAGGTATGATAAGTATCACTAAGTATAAAATGGAAGCGATCAGGAGACAGGAAGATACGAGCTTTGGGCTCTTTCCCGTAAACACAATTAGGTAATCACAATTAGGTAATCACACACACACACACAAACACACACACACACAGAAAGCGTTTGACACTGTTCCACATGGGAGACTTATTAGGAAGCTGCAATAAATGGCTAGAATAGGTGGAAATATTTTGGAATGGATAAAAACTTACTTAGAAGGAAGGGAACAGAGGGTTAGAGTAAGACACTCAGTGTCTGAATGGAGAAGAGAGTTAGTAGTGGAGTTCCACAGGGTTCAGCTTTAGGGCCACTTTTGTTCCTTGTATATGTAAATTACCTACCAGAGTCTGTAAATTCATTCATGAATATGTTTGCAGATGATGCAAAGATTGTGAAGAAAGTAAAAAACGAGAACAATGGTAGAGAACTTCAGGAGGATCTAAATAATCTGCATGAGTGGTCAGAAAAGTGGCTAATGAAATTCAATACTTCAAAATGTAAGGTAATGAGAAAGGGTACAAGTGCAAGAAGGCCCAAGCTTGACTACTCGGTGGCTGGAGTACAACTTCAAGAGACAGAAAATGAGAGAGATCTAGGAGTAAACATACTGGCAGATTTGTCTCCAGAAATACATATAAATGGCATAGTAAGGGCAGCATATGCATTCTTATCAAATGTAAGGGTAGCCTTCAGGCACATGGACAAGGAAATGTTCAGAAATATTTATGTAACCTATGTGAGGCCAAAACTCGATTATGCAGCCCCCTTTTGGAATCCGCACTTGAAAAGCACATAGCTAAGCTTGAAAAAGTTAAAAGACATACCACGAAACTGGTGCCAGAAATACGCAATCTCAGTTATGATGAGAGGCTGAGGGAATTAGACTTACCATCACTCGAAGCTAGAAGAGTGAGGGGGGATATGGTGACAGTCTTTAAATTCCTTCATGGTTATGATAGAGTGGATAGGGATCGATATTTTGATATGGCTGGCTCTAGAACTAGAGGTCATAGTTTGAAACTTCGTAAGAAAACTTCTTTGCAGGATGTAAGGAAATACTTTTTCAGTTTAAGAGTAGTTGATAATTGGAATTGGCTAAGCGAGGAGGTAGTTAATGCTATCACAATCCATAGTTTTAAGGACAGGTATGATAAGTATCACTAAGTATAAAATGGAAGCAATCAGGAGACGGGAAGATACGAGCTTTGGGCTCTTTCCCGTAAACACAATTAGGTAATCACAATTAGGTAATCACACACAATCAAAAACTTGTTGCAAGAGGCAAGAAGGTTGAATGAGGAAAGAAATGAAGAAGAGAAGACAAATTTTCATTTCAGAGATCTTCCAAACAAAGGGGAGATAAAGAAGATAATGACAGAAGATCAGGGATGGGGCCTCATTAAGATTGTTATACACAAATGCTGATGGATTAGCTGTTAAGGCAGTAGAATTAAAAGATAGGATTCACAACAGTGAGACAGATATAGTAGCAATTACGGAGACTAAGTTAAGTGAAGACATAAACAGTGTCACAGTTTTTCTAAGGGCTTCAGATTATTAAGGGTTGAAAGATCTGAGAGGACTGGTGGAGGGATAGCACTGCTCATAAGTGAAAGGATTCAAGTTGAAGAACTAAACTTGGCTCTAGAAAGTGAATTCAAGGAATTTCTTGTTACTCGCATAAATACTGGGTCAGAGAGCATTATAATATCTGTTGTATATAATCCACCAAGGGACCAGAATATGCTAGAAGTTTATGAGGAAAGTCATATAGGTACTATTGAAGTCATAAACTCAGTTGTTAACATGACACGGGAGAGAAAATGTAGGATTTTGAGTATGGGAGATTTTAATCATAAAGAGATAGATTTGATAAATCTTGACCCCCACAATGGTGAGGATTCATTTGGGGCAAGATTCCTAGATTGCGTACAATGGAATTTTCTACACCAAGATGTAATAGAACCAATGAGGGCCAGGGGTGGGGATGAGCCATCACTACTTGATCTAGTATTCACAGATAATGTGTTGGATATTGAAAAAATTGAGTATGAACCACCAATTGGAAAGAGTGACCACTGTGTGTTGTTGATGAAGTATATCAATGAAGATATTCTGCCTAAGAGTAGAGGCACTGAGGACATGAGGAGGAACTATCCGAAAGGAGATTACATCAAAATAAATGAGCTTTTTGATGTTATTTACTGGAGAACCTTATTTTACAACAAATCTGTACAAGAAATGTATAACATCTTTTTTGAGAAATATGGGAAGAAAGTAGATCACTGCATACCTGTCACCAAAGTAGTTGTAATTCATGCCAGAGAGAAATGGTTCGATAATGAGTGTAAAAGGGCTAAGGAGTGGAGAGACAAATGCTGCAAAAGGTCTAGGAGGAGAAAAAACATAAATGCCTGGCAAACCTACAAAAGAGCCAGAAATGACTACCTAAGTAAAAGAAGAGAGGCAGAGAGAGACTATAAGAGGGACATCACTAGGAAGGCTAAAGAATATCCCAAGCTTTTCCACAGCTTTATCAGAGGAAAACTGAAGGTAAAAGAACAGGTTTGAAGGCTTAAGAGAGCGGATGGAAGCATCACTGAGACGGATGAAGAGATTTGCAAAGAATTGAACAAGAAGTTTCAGTCAGTATTTGCAGTAGAAAATGCCCCCACCCTCTCAGATTGCAGAGATAGAAGCTCAAGGGTAGGCATTAGAGAATGGAGTTAGATGTTCATAAAGCTACCGGTCCTGATGATATATCCCCTCATGTACTTAAAAAATGCGCAAACCCAATATCAGTGGCACTAAGTATCATATTTAAATAGTCACTGGAGTCAAGGGAGATTCCAAGATGCTGGACACAAGTAAATGTGATACCTATCTTCAAAAAGGGAAGGAGGGATGCTGCGCTGAACTATAGACCAATTTTCTTGACCAGCATAGCTTGCAAATTTATGGAGAAACTACTAAAGAAACATATCTCTCTTCACTTGGAATCCTTCAACTTTTTGTCAGTGAGGCAACATGGCTTCAGAGAAGGTAGATCAACATTAACAAACATATTAGAATTATATGATGAGATAAGCCGAATCTTACAGGAAAGAGAGGGCTGGGTAGAAGGAAGGGAACAGAGGGTTAGAGTAAGACACACAGTGTCTGAATGCTAAAGAGTTAGTAGTGGAGTTCTACAGGGTTCAGCTTTAGGGCCACTTTTGTTTCTTTTATATGTAAATGACCTACCAGAGTCTGTAAATTCATTCATGAATATGTTTGCAGATGATGCAAAGAATGTGAAGAAACTAGGAAACGAGAGCAATGGTAGAGAACTTCAGGAAGATCTAAATTGTCTGCATGAGTGGTCAGAAAAGTGCCTAAATAAATTCAATACTTCAAAATGTAAGGTAATGAGAATGTGTACAAGTGCAAGAAGGCCCAAGCTTGACTACTCGGTGGCTGTAGTACATATCCAAGAGACAGAAAATGAGAGAGATCTAGGAGTAAACATACTGGCAGATTTGTCTCCAGAAATACTTATAAATGGCATAGTAAGGGCAGCATATGCCTTCTTATCAAATGTAAGGGTAGCTTTCAGGCACATGGACAAGGAAATGTTCAGAAATATTTATGTAACCTATGTGAGGCCAAAACTGGAATATGCAGCCCCCTTTTGGAATCCGCACTTGAAAAAGCACATAGCTAAGCTTTAAAAATTTCAAAGACATGCCACGAAACTGGCGCCAGAAATACGCAATCTCAGTTATGATGAGAGGCTGAGGGAAATAGACTTACCATCACTCGGAGCTAGAAGATTTAGGGGGGATATGGTGTTAGTAATTAAATTCCTTCATGGTTACGATAGAGTGGATAGGGGTCGATATTTTGATATGGCTGGCTCTGGAACTAGAGGTCATAGTTTGAAACTTCGTAAGAAAACTTCTTTGCAGGATGTAAGGAAATACTTTTTCATTGTACGAGTAGTTGATAATTGGAATTCGCTAAGCGAGGAGGTAGTTAATGCTATCTCAATCCATAGTTTTAAGGACAGGTATGATAAGTATCGCTAAGTAAAAAATGGAACCGAACAGGAGACGGGAAGATACGAGCTTTAGGCTCTTTCCTATAAACCTATTAGGTAATCTCAATTAGGCAATCACAGTATCTTGCATATATACGAATAAAGTTGAACTTTCAGCACCATACCTCACTGCTCTTTTATCCTCTAGTATTCTTTGCCTCAGTGAACAACCAATTAGACCAATGTAAAACGTATCACAAGAACAACAATTAATTTCATAAATACTCTATTCTAACGGTTATTCCTTCTGGTATGCATTAATTTGCAGGGAACTAATTATTTTTTTCGATAATTAAATGTAAAGAGATTATCAATGCCTAATTGATCAGGAAGATTTTTATAACTCTCTAAATAAAGTAATTTAACGGTATTTGCAACGTCTGTTTTAAATGTTAGCTGGGGCTATTTAAAATATTGTTTTTGTTATATTAATCAACCATCATAGGAAAAAAAAACTTAAATTTATGAAGTGGACAGTGCAGATCTGAAACAGTAGATGAAGCATTCTTTAAAGTATTCATTTAGTTGATTATTCTTAGTGAACGTCCACCTGAACTGATATCTAAACCTCTCCCAATGTTCCGTTACTCAATATACGTAATTTTTTATTTGTATTATTTATGCCTGAAGAGGACCGTAGTTCAGTTGTTACATATATTACATTTCCGGTTAACTTTGGGTTTTGTTTATAGCTCTTTTCTGCTTCATATATATATATATATATATATATATATATATATATATATATATATATATATATATATATATATATATATATATATATATATATATATATATATATATATATATATATATATATATATATATATATATATATATATATATATATATATATATATATATATATATATATATATATATATATATATATATATATATATATATATATATATATATATATATATATATATATATATATATATATATATATATATATATATATATATATATATATATATATATATATATATATATATATATATATATAAATATATATATATATATATATATATATATATATATATATATATATATATATATATATATATATATATATATATATATATATATATATATATATATATATATATATATATATATATATATATATATATATATATATATATATATATATATATATATATATATATATATACATATATATATATATATATATATATATATATATATATATATATATATATATATATATATATATATATATATATATATATATAGATATAGATATAGATATATATATGTGTGTGCGTGTGAATGAATGTGTGTGTGTGTGTGTTTAAATAGCATGAAAATAGTTACAGGTGATACACAGGTGAATAGGGGTCTACTGCGAAGAAATCTTTCATATTGTATATTAGTCCATCATCAGAGATCTGAAGATAGACTAATATACAGTGCAAAATACATATGCCCTCCACTTCATTATTCCTTTGTAGCAGGCATCTAATCACACACACACACACACACACACACACACACACACACACACACACACACACACACACACACACACACACACACACACACACACACACACACATGCTGATGGATTAGCTGGTAAGGCAGTAGAATTAAAAGATAGGATTCACAACATTAAGGCAGATATAGTAGCAATTACAGAGACTAAGTTGAGTGAGGACATAAACAGTGTCACAGTTTTTCCTAAGGGCTTCAGAATACTAAGGGTTGAAAGATCTGAGAGGACTGGTGGAGGGATAGCACTGCTCATAAGTGAGAGGATTCAAGTTGAAGAAATAAACTTGGCTATAGAAAGTGAGTTCAGGGAATTTCTTGTTGCTCGCGTAAATACTGGGTCAGAGAGCATTATAATAACTGTTGTATACAACCCACCAAGGAACCAAAATAGGCTTGAAATTTATGAGGAAAGTCAAATAGGTACTATTGAAGTCATAAACTCAGTTGTTAACATGGCACGGGAGAAAAAATGTAGGATTTTGATTATGGGAGACTTTAATCATAAAGAGATAGATTGGATAAATCTTGACCCACACAGTGGTGAGGACTCATTCGGGGAAAGATTCCTAGATTGCGTACAAGGGAATTTCCTACACCAACATGTAATGGAACCAACAAGAGCCAGGGGTGGGGATGAGCCATCACTACTTGATCTAGTGTTCACAGATAATGTGTTGGATATTGAAAATATTGAGTATGAACCACCAATTGGAAAGAGTGACCACTGTGTGTTGTTGATGGAGTATATCATTGAAGATATTCTTCCTGAGAGTAGAGGCACTGAGGACATGAGGAGGAACTATCCGAAAGGAGATTACATCAAAATGAATGAGCTTTTTGCAGTTATTGACTGGAGAACCTTATTTTACAACAAATCTGTACAAGAAATGTATGACATCTTTTGTGAGAAATATGGGAAGATAGTAGATTGCTGCATACCTGTCACCAAAGTAGGTGTAATTCATGCCAGAGAGAAATGGTTCGATAATGGGTGTAAAAGAGCAAAGGAGTGGAGAGACAAATGCTGGAAAAGGTATAGGAGGAGAAAAAACATAAATGCCTGGCAAACCTACAAAAGAGCAAGAAATGACTACCTAAGTAAAAGGAGAGAGGCAGAGAGAGATTATGAGAGGAACATCACCAGGAAGGCTAAAGAAAATCCCAAGCTTTTCCACAGCTTTATCAGAGGAAAACTGAAGGTAAAAGAACTGGTTTTAAGGCTAAAGAGAGCGGATGGAAGCATCACTGAGACGGATGAAGAGATCTGCAAAGAATTGAACAAGGAGTTTCAGTCAGTATTAACAGTAGAAAATACCCCACCCCCTCAGATTGCAGTGATAGAAGCTCAAGGGCCGGTATTAGAGAACATCAACCTTACAGCCACAGAGGTATGCAAAGCGCTGATGGATTTAGATGTTCATAAAGGTACAGGTCCTGATGACATATCCCCTCATGTGCTTAAAATATGCGCAAACTCAATATCAGTGGCACTAAGTATCATATTTAAGGAGTTTTTGGAATCGGGGGAGATTCCAAGATGCTGGAAACAAGCAAATGTGATACCTATCTTCAAAAAGGGAAGGAGGGATACGGCTCTGAACTATAGACCAGTTTCCTTGACCAGCATAGTTTGCAAAGTTATGGAGAAACTACTAAGGATACACATCTCTCTTCACTTGGAATCCTTCAACTTTTTGTCAGTGAGGCAACATGGCTTCAGAGAAGGTAGATCAACAGTAACAAACTTATTAGAATTTTATGATGAGGTAAGCCAAATCTTACAGGAAAGAGAGGGCTGGGCAGATTGCATATTCCTAGACTTCCAGAAAGCGTTTGACACTGTTCCACATGGGAGACTTATTAGGAAGCTGCAATCAATGGCTAGAATAGGTGGAAATGTTTTGGAATGGATAAAAACTTACTTAGAAGGAAGGGAACATAGGGTAAGAGTAAGACACTCAGTGTCTGAATGGAGAAGAGTTAGTAGTGGAGTTCCACAGGGTTCAGTTTTACGGCCACTTTTGTTCCTTGTATATGTAAATGACCTACCAGAGTCTGTAAATTCATTCATGAATATGTTTGCAGATGATGCAAAGATTGTGAAGAAAGTAAAAAACGAGAACAATGGTAGAGAACTTCAGGAGGATCTAAATAATCTGCATGAGTGGTCAGAAAAGTGGCTAATGAAATTCAATACCTCAAAATGTAAGGTAATGAGAATGGGTACAAGTGCAAGAAGGCCCAAGCTTGACTACTCGGTGGCTGGAGTACAACTTCAAGAGACAGAAAATGAGAGAGATCTAGGAGTAAACATACTGGCAGATTTGTCTCCAGAAATACATATAAATAGCATAGTAAGGGCAGCATATGCATTCTTATCAAATGTAAGGGTAGCCTTCAGGCACATGGACAAGGAAATGTTCAGAAATATTTATGTAACCTATGTGAGGACAAAACTGGAATATGCAGCCCCCTTTTGGAATCCGCACTTGAAAAAGCACATAGCTAAGCTTGAAAATGTTCAAAGACATGCCACGAAACTGGTGCCAGAAATACGCAATCTCGGTTATGATGAGAGGCTGAGGGAATTAGACTTGCCATCACTCGAAGCTAGAAGAGTAAGGGGGGATATGGTGACAGTCTTTAAATTCCTTCATGGTTATGATAGAGTGGATAGGGATCGATATTTCGATATGTCTGGCTCTAGAACTAGAGGTCATAGTTTGAAGCTTCGTAAGAAAACTTCTTTGCAGGATGTAAGGAAATACTTTTTCAGTGTAAGAGTAGTTGATAATTGGAATTGGCTAAGCGAGGAGTTAGTTAATGCTATCTCAATCCATAGTTTTAAGGACAGGTACGATAAGTATCACTAAGTCTAAAATGGAACCTATCAGGAGACGGGAAGATACGAGCTTTGGGCTCTTTCCCGTAAACACAATTAGGTAATCACAATTAGGTAATCACACACACATACACACACACACACACACACACACACAATATTGAAAATATTGAGTATGAACCACCAATTGGAAAGAGTGACCACTGTGTGTTGTTGATGGAGTATATCATTGAAGATATTCTTCCTAAGAGTAGAGGCACTGAGGACATGAGGAGGAACTATCCGAAAGGAGATTACATCAAAATGAATGAGCTTTTTGGAGTTATTGACTGGAGAACCTTATTTTACAACAAATCTGTACAAGAAATGTATGACATCTTTTGTGAGAAATATGGGAAGATAGTAGATTGCTGCATACCTGTCACCAAAGTAGGCGTAATTCATGCCAGAGAGAAATGGTTCGATAATGGGTGTAAAAGAGCTAAGGAGTGGAGAGACAAATGCTGGAAAAGGCATAGGAGGAGAAAAATCATAAATGCCTGGCAAACCTACAAAAGAGCAAGAAATGACTACCTAAGTAAAAGGAGAGAGGCAGAGAGAGATTATGAGAGGGACATCACCAGGAAGGCTAAAGAAAATCCCAAGCTTTTCCACAGCTTTATCAGAGGAAAACTGAAGGTAAAAGAACTGGTTTTAAGGCTAAAGAGAGCGGATGGAAGCATCACTGAGATGGATGAAGAGATCTGCAAAGAATTGAACAAGGAGTTTCAGTCAGTATTTACAGTAGAAAATACCCCACCCCCTCAGATTGCAGTGATAGAAGCTCAAGGGCCGGTATTAGAGAACATCAACCTTACAGCCACAGAGGTATGCAAAGCGCTGATGGATTTAGATGTTCATAAAGCTACAGGTCCTGATGACATATCCCCTCATGTGCTTAAAAAATGTGCAAACACAATATCAGTGGCACTAAGTATCATATTTAAGGAGTCACTGGAGTCGGGGGAGATTCCAAGATGCTGGAAACAAGCAAATGTGATACCTATCTTCAAAAAGGGAAGAAGGGATACGGCTCTGAACTATAGACCAGTTTCCTTGACCAGCATAGTTTGCAAAGTTATGGAGAAACTACTAAGGAAACATATCTCTCTTCACTTGGAATCCTTCAACTTTTTGTCAGTGAGGCAACATGGCTTCAGAGAAGGTAGATCAACAGTAACAAACTTATTAGAATTTTATGATGAGGTAAGCCAAATCTTACAGGAAAGAGAGGGCTGGGCAGATTGCATATTCCTAGACTTCCAGAAAGCGTTTGACACTGTTCCACATGGGAGACTTATTAGGAAAAGCACTCAATGGCTAGAATAGGTGGAAATGTTTTGGAATGGATAAAAACTTACTTAGAAGGAAGGGAACAGAGGGTTAGAGTAAGACACTCAGTGTCTGAATGGAGAAGAGTTAGTAGTGGAGTTCCACAGGGTTCAGTTTTAGGGCCACTTTTGTTCCTTGTATATGTAAATGACCTACCAGAGTCTGTAAATTAATTCATGAATATGCTTGCAGATGATGCAAAGATTGGGAAGAAAGTAAAAAACGAGAACAATGGTAGAGAACTTCAGGAGGATCTAAATAATCTGCATGAGTGGTCAGAAAAGTGGCTAATGAAATTCAATACTTCAAAATGTAAGGTATAGAGAATGGGTACAAGTGCAAGAAGGCCCAAGCTTGACTACTCGGTGGCTGGAGTACAACTTCAAGAGACAGAAAATGAGAGAGATCTAGGAGTAAACATACTGGCAGATTTGTCTCCAGAAATACATATAAATGGCATAGTAAGGGCAGCATATGCATTCTTATCAAATGTAAGGGTAGCCTTCAGGCACATGGACAAGGAAATGTTCAGAAATATTTATGTAACCTATGTGAGGCCAAAACTCGAATATGCAGCCCCCTTTTGGAATCCGCACTTGAAAAGCACATAGCTAAGCTTGAAAAAGTTCAAAGAAATGCCACGAAACTGGTGCCAGAAATACGCAATCTCAGTTATGATGAGAGGCTGAGGGAATTAGACTTACCATCACTCGAAGCTAGAAGAGTGAGGGGGGATATGGTGACAGTCTTTAAATTCCTTCATGGTTATGATAGAGTGGATAGGGATCGATATTTTGATATGGCTGGCTCTAGAACTAGAGGTCATAGTTTGAAACTTCGTAAGAAAACTTCTTTGCAGGATGTAAGGAAATACTTTTTCAGTGTAAGAGTAGTTGATAATTGGAATTGGCTAAGCGAGGAGGTAGTTAATGCTATCACAATCCATAGTTTTAAGGACAGGTATGATAAGTATGACTAAGTATAAATTAGAACCGATCAGGAGACGGGAAGATACGAGCTTTGGGCTCTTTTCCGTAAACACAATTAGGTAATCACAATCAGGTAATCATACACACACACACACACACACACACACACACACACACACACACACACACACACACACACACACACACAGTCATATAGGTACTATTGAAGTCATAAACTCAGTTGTTAACATTTCACTGGAAAAAAAATGTAGGATTTTGATTATGGGAGACTTTAATCATAAAGAGATAGATTGGATAAATCTTGACCCACACAGTGGTGAGGACTCATTCGGGGCAAGATTTCTAGATTGCGTACAAGGGAATTTCCTACACCAACATGTAGTGGAACCAACAAGGGCCAAGGGTGGGGATGAGCCATCACTACTTGATCTAGTGTTCACAGATAATGTGTTGGATATTGAAAAAATTGAGTATGAACCACCAATTGGAAAGAGTGACCACTGTGTGTTGTTGATGGAGTATATCATTGAAGATATTCTTCCTGAGAGTAGAGGCACTGAGGACATGATGAGGAACTATCCGAAAGGAGATTACATTAAAATGAATGAGCTTTTTGCAGTTATTGACTGGAGAACCTTATTTTACAACAAATCTGTGCAAAAAATGTATGACATCTTTTGTGAGAAATATGGGAAGATAGTAGATTGCTGCATACCTGTCACCAAAGTAGGTGTAATTCATGCCAGAGAAAAATGTTTCGATAATGGGTGTAAAAGAGCTAAGGAGTGGAGAGACAAATGTTGGAAAAGGTATAGGAGGAGAAAAAACATAAATGCCTGGCAAACCTACAAAAGAGCAAGAAATTACTACCTAAGTAAAAGGAGAGAGGCAGAGAAAGACTATGAGAGGGACATCACCAGGAATGTTAAAGAAAATCCCAAGCTTTTCCACAGCTTTATAAGAGGAAAACTGAAGGTAAAAGAACAGGTTTTAAGGCTAAAGAGAGCGGATGGAAGCATCACTGAGACGGATGAAGAGATCTGCAAAGAATTGAACAAGGGGTTTCAGTCAGTATTTACCGGAAAAAATACCCCACCCCCTCAGATTGCAGTGTTAAAAGCTCAAGGACCGGTATTAGAGAACATCAACCTTACAGCCACAGAGGTATGCAAAGCGCTGATGGATTTAGATGTTCATAAAGGTACAGGTCCTGATGACATATCCCCTCATGTGCTTAAAAAATGCACAAACTCAATATCAGTGGCACTAAGTATCATATTTAAAAAGTCACTGGAGTCAGGGGAGATTCCAAGATGCTGGAAACAAGCAAATGTGATACCTATCTTCAAAAAGGGAAGGAGGGATACGGCTCTGAACTATAGACCAGTTTCCTTGACCAGCATAGTTTGCAAACTTATGGAGAAACTACTAAGGAAACATATCTCTCTTCACTTGGAATCCTTCAACTTTTTGTCAGTGAGGCAACATGGCTTCAGAGAAGGTAGATCAACAGTAACAAACTTATTAGAATTTTATGATGAGGTAAGCCGAATCTTACAGGAAAGAGAGGGCTGGGCAGATTGCATATTCCTAGACTTCCAGAAAGCTTTTGACACTGTTCCACATGGGAGACTTATTAGGAAGCTGCAAGCAATGGTTAGAATAGGTGGAAATGTTTTGGAATTGATAGAAACTTACTTAGAAGGAAGGGAACAGAGGGTTAGAGTAAGACAGTCAGTGTCTGAATGGAGAAGAGTTAGTAGTGGAGTTCCACAGGGTTCAGTTTTAGGGCCACTTTTGTTCCTTGTATATGTAAATGACCTACCAGAGTCTGTAAATTTATTCATGAATATGTTTGCAGATGATGCAAAGATTGTGAAGAAAGTAAAAAATGAGAACAATGGTAGAGAACTTCAGGAGGATCTAAATAATCTGCATGAGTGGTCAGAAAAGTGGCTAATGAAATTCAATACTTCAAAATGTAAGGTAATGAGAATGGGTACAAGTGCACGAAGGCCCAAGCTTGACTACTCGGTGGCTGGAGTACAACTTCAAGAGACAGAAAATGAGAGAGATCTAGGAGTAAACATACTGGCAGATTTGTCTCCAGAAATACATATAAATGACATAGTAAGGGCAGCATATGCATTCTTATCAAATGTAAGGGTAGCCTTCAGGCACATGGACAAGGAAATGTTCAGAAATATTTATGTAACCTATGTGAGGCCAAAACTGGAATATGCAGCCCCCTTTTTTAATCCGCACTTGAAAAAGCACATAGCTAAGCTTGAAAAAGTTCAAAGACATTCCACGAAACTGGTGCCAGAAATACGCAATCTCAGTTATGATGAGAGGCTTAGGGAATTAGACTTACCATCACTGGAAGCTAGAAGATTGAGGGGGAATATGGTGAAAGTCTTTAAATTCCTTCATGGTTATGATAGAGTGGATAGGGATCGATATTTTGATATGGCTGGCTCTAGAACTAGAGGTCATAGTTTGAAGCTTCGTAAGAAAAGTTCTTTGCAGGATGTAAGGAAAGACTTTTTCAGTGTAAGAGTAGTTGATAATTGGAATTGGCTAAGCGAGGAGGTAGTTAATGCTATCTCAATCCATAGTTTTAAGAACATGTATGATAAGTATCAATAAGTATAAAATGGAAGCGATCAGGAGACGGGAAGATACAAGCTTTGGGCTCTTTCCCGTAAACACAATTAGGTAATCACACACACACACACACACACACACACACACACACACACACACACACACACACACACACACACACACACACATATATATATATATATATATATATATATATATATATATATATATATATATATATATATATATATATATATATATATATATATATATATATATATATATATATATATATGGTAGTAAAAGCCAATTAAGTAAAACAACGAAAATATGTTTTATTCAATGGGCTTTTCCTACCATTTTATGCTGTATGTTAACAGTTCAGTGTTATTAATATATATATATATATATATATATATATATATATATATATATATATATATATATATATATATATATATATATATATATATATATATATATATAGTTAAATAGTGTAACAAAGGAAGCTTTCGTTCAAGCCAAAATAGAGAATTATATAAATAAAAATTATATGACATAGACTTTTCATACTTTGCATAGAAGTATTATCTCATTTAAATCTTAAATACATAGTCTTAAATATAGAAAGTAGTATATATAATTGGATTTAATATTATGCTTCATGCAATGCCAATGTGCTTTCAAGTGTTTACTGTTATTTCTATAACAAAAGACAAAGCTTCAAGAATTATAACTACTGCCTGTAAATGCATATGTTCATATAGTGTTTACCATGAATAATCGACCTTTTTTTTTATTATATATACGAAATCGAAAAAAATATGTTGTAAAAGCCGTGCATATTTATAAAGTATTTGGATTCTTGTCAGAAAATCCTTGTGAAATTACTTATTTATTGAATTGTCATTTAGAGATTTGCAGAGGGTATCTGAGAGGGACACCCAAAAATATTTAAATTTAATGCCTCTAAGACAGTTTCTGGCTATCTCTTTATCTTCTTCTCCTCCTGATAGCCTAATTGTCCCCGAAACTAAAGAAATGTACCATCTTAATTCTATCTACATATAAGGAATCCATATAGCCTCTAACTTGTCTTGGAGGAATTACATAATCCACTTTTCTAAATCTGCATCCATAAAATTGGGGGTTCTGTTTAGTTTTCGTCATTACTTTTCCTCTTTACAGTTACATAAAATTTATCCGTTCCTACTTAGAGTACTGCTCACACATCTGGGGGGCTTCTTCTTATACTTATCTCCTCGATAGGGTTGAATCCAAAGCAGTCAGACCCATTAATGATCCTTCTCTTACTTCTAATCTGGATTCTCCTTCTCTTCGTCGTAAAGTATCATCCCTTTCTCTTTTCTATCACTACTACTTCTATCGCTGCTCTGATGATTTGGCGAGTTGCATCCCTCCCCAACTGCCGAGGCCGTGCAACACTCGCCAAGCGGCCTCGTGTGACAGGTACTGTGTGAAGTTTATAGCTCGCGGACTGGTTTGTGCAGTGACTACTACCTCCAGACTCTGGAACTCTCCTCCTCCTTCTGTCTTTCCAAATTTTTATTACCTACCTTTCTTCAAAAAGCGGATCTATCGTCATCTTAGGACCTAATCCTCCATATATCTAGGTCGGCAGTACTTTGACTATTTTTTCAGTTTGTCCTTTTCCTTTGTGTATCAATACCTCATCTCTGCCTTGTCCATAACCTTTCTCTTTTCCTTCGTCTTAATTAGGAGGGCGTTTTATTTATTTTTTTTTTGCCTGTCGCTGTGTCTCACTAATAAAAAAAAAACTTCTTAGATTCTCACATCTCTCTCTAGTGAAACTGCTGTATGTCTTATTGGAATTTGTTGCACTGATGGACTCTCAGAATACCTGAATTAATTTCTGTTCTCCTGAAGGTTGAAAAATTGCATAAAGATAAAACAAGTGCAGTGCAGAGGCTTCAAAAGCCTAGGGCTTTCCTCAGTTATCCTATGAGGGATTTATAGTATTTAAACAAAGAGCATTTTTGGTGATTGATTCCATTTTTTGGGAAAATCTATAGTTCTATAATAATACTAAACAATAGCAGTTATATTTAGTGTAAACTCTTATCAATATATTATCTATGCGGATATATTTAGAAATGAATATAATCTCTCTCTCTCTCTCTCTCTCCTCTCTCTCTCTCTCTCTCTCTCTCTCTCTCTCTCTCTCTCTCTCTCCCTCCTCTCTCTCTCCTCTCCTCTCTCTCTCTCTCCTCTCCTCTCTCTCTCTCTCTCTCCCTCTCTCCTCTCTCCTCTCTCTCTCTCTCTCTCTCTCTCTCTCTCTCTCTCTCTTTCTTTCTCAGCAGCTTTGCTTTCTTACAGCTTTTAGGAGCTTTGATCTGCCTCCAAAAGTCTTGTCCAAGTTTTCAGACTTTGAGGCACGTTAGCCATAAATAAATCTACAACGTTTTATGAACTTACCAGAGCATATTTATAAATTTTAAAATAATATCCTTCTTTAAGATTGTTTATAAAATAGGAAAAATAATATATTTATATATATATATATATAATATATATATATATATATATATATATATATATTATATATATATATATATATATATATATATATATATATATATATATATATATATATATATATATATATATATATATATATATATATATATATATATATATATATATATATATATATATATATATATATATATATATATATATATATATATATATATATATATATATATATATATATATACATACATATATATACATATATATACATATATATATATATATATATATATATATATATATATATATATATATATATATATATATATATTTTTTTTTTTTTTATAGAAACTTACAATTGTCCTCACATAAAATGGTGTCAATCGCTTAGTCGAGAGAAAATAGCCTAGAGAATTCTCTGCACGATTCAAACACTGATGTCTTGGTCAGTAGCACAGGTAAAATGTCTGAAAATGATACCAATATTCAAATCATTGTTTCGATTTCAAGTAAAAAAGTGAACAAAGTAAAAACCCATCTCTAAACCGCAGGTAGCCCATTCTAGCTTCCATATAAGTAGATAAGGGCAATTACTACACCACAAACTATTTAAACAAAGATGCTTGAATAGCTTCTCTTGAACAAAAACAATATAACACATTCATACGTACATGCATACACACACACGCACACACATACAGAACACAGGAAGAGATGGGAAAGATCAAAAACTTGTTGGAAGACGCAAGAAGGTTAAATGAGGAAGGAAATGAAGAAGAGAAGACAAATTTTCATTTCAGAGTTCTTCCAGACAAAGGGGAGATAAAGAAGATCATGACAGAAGATCAGGGGATGGGGCTCATTAAGATGGTTATACACAATTGCTGATGGATTAGCTGGTAAGGCAGTAGAATTAAAAGATAGAATTCACAACAGTAAGGCAGATATAGTAGCAATTACAGAGACTAAGTTGAGTGAGGACATAAACAGTGTCACAGTTTTTCCTAAGGGCTTCAGAATTTTAAGGATTGAAAGATCTGAGAGGACTGGTGGAGGGATAGCACTGCTCATAAGTGAAAGGATTCAAGTTGAAGAAATAAACTTGGCTATAGAAAGTGAGTTCAAGGAATTTCTTGTTGCTCACATAAATATTGGGTCAGAGAGCATTATAATAACTGTTGTATGTAACTCACCAAGGAACCAGAATAGGCTAGAAGTTTATGAGGAAAGTCATATAGGTACTATTGAAGTCATAAACTCAGTTGTTAACATGGTACGGGAGAAAAAATGTAGGGTTTTGATTATGGGAGATTTTAATCATAAAGAGATAGATTGGATAAATCTTGACCCACACAGTGGGGAGGACTCATTCGGGGCAAGATTCCTAGATTGCGTACAAGGGAATTTCATACACCAACATGTAATGTAACCAACGAGGGCCAGGGGTGGGGATGAACCATCACTACTTGATCTAGTATTCACATATAATGTCTTGGATATTGAAAAAATTGAGTATGAACCACCAATTGGAAAGAGTGACCACTGTGTGTTGTTGATGGAGTATATGAATGAGCTTTTTGCAATTATTGACTGGAGAACCTTATTTTACAACAAATCTATATAAGAAATGTATGACATCTTTTGTGAGAAATATGGGAATATAGTAGATTGCTGCATACCTGTCACCAAAGTAGGTGTAATTCATGCCAGAGAAAAATGGTTCAATAATGAGTGTAAAAGAGCTAAGGAGTGGAGAGACAAATGCTGCAAAAGGTATAGGAGGAGAAAAAACATAAATGTCTGGCAAACCTACAAAAGAGCAAGAAGTGACTACCTAAGTAAAAGAAGAGAGGCAGAGAGAGACTATGAGAGGGACATCACCAGGAATGTTAAAGAAAATCCCAAGCTTTTCCACAGCTTTATCAGAGGAAAACTGAAGGTAAAGGAACAGGTTTTAAGGCTAAAGAGAGTGGATGTAAGCATCACTGAGACGGATGAAGAGATCTGCAAAAAATTGAACAAGGAGTTTCAGTCAGTACTTACAGTAGAAAATACCCCACCCCCTCAGACTGCAGAGATAGAAGCTCAATAGCCGGTATTAGAGAACATCAACCTTACAGCCACAGAGGTATGCAAAGCGCTGATGGAGTTAGATGTTCATAAAGCTACAGGTCCTGATGACATATCCCCTCATGTACTTAAAAAATGCGCAAACTCAATATCAGTGGCACTAAGTATCATATTTAAAAAGTCACTCCTGTCAAGGGAGATTCCAAGATGCTGGAAACAAGCAAATGTGATACCTACCTTCAAAAAAGAGAAGGAATGATATGGCTCTAAACTATAGACCAGTTTCCTTGACTAGCATAGCTTGCAAACTTATGGAGAAACTACTAAGGAAACATATCTCTCTTCACTTGGAATCCTTCAACTTTTTGTCAGTGAGGCAACATGGCTTCAGAGAAGGTAAATCAACAGTAACAAACTTATTAGAATTTTATGATGAGGTAAGCCAAATCTTACTGGGAAGAGAGGGCTGGGCAGATTGCATATTCCTAGACTTCCAGAAAGCGTTTGACACTGTTACACATGGGAAACTTATTAGGAAGCTGCAAGCAATGGCTAGAATAGGTGGAAATGTTTTGGAATGGATAAAAACTTACTTAGAAGGAAGGGAACATAGGGTAAGAGTAGGACACTCAGTGTCTGACTGGAGAAGAGTTAGTAGTGGAGTTCCACAGGGTTCAGTTTTAGGGCTACATTTGTTCCTTGTATATGTAAATGACCTACCAGAGTCTGTAAATTCATTCATGAATATGTTTACAGATGATGCAAAGATTGTGAAGAAAGTAGGAAACGAGAACAATGGTAGAGAACTTTAGGAAGATCTAAATAGTCTGCATGAGTGGTCAGAAAAGTGGCTAATGAAATTCAATATTTCAAAATGTAAGGTAATGAGAATGGGTACAAGTGCAAGAAGGCCCAAGCTTGACTACTCGGTGGCTGGAGTACAACTTCAAGAGACAGAAAATGAGTGAGATCTAGGAGTAAACATACTCGCAGATTTGTCTCCAGAAATACATATAAATGGCATAGTAAGGGCAACATATGCCTTCTTATCAAATGTAAGGTAGCCTTCAGGCACATGGACAAGGAAATGTTCAGAAATATTTATGTAACCTATGTGAGGCCAAAACTCGAATATGCAGCCCCCTTTTGGAATCCGCACTTGAAAAAGCACATAGCTAAGCTTGAAAAAGTTCAAAGACATACCACGAAACTGGTGCCAGAAATACGCAATCTCAGTTATGATGAGAGGCTGAGGGAATTAGACTTACCATCACTCGAAGCTAGAAGATTGAGGGGGGATATGCTGACAGTCTTTAAATTCCTTCATGGTTATGATAGAGTGGATAGGGATCAATATTTTGATATGGCTGGGTCTAGATCTAGAGGTCATAGTTTGAAGCTTCGTAAGAAAACTTCTTTGCAGGATGTATGGAAATACTTTTTCAATGTAAGAGTAGTTGATAATTGGAATTGGCTAAGCGAGGAGGTAGTTAATGCTATCTCAATCCATAGTTTTAAGGACAGGTATGATAAGTATCATTAAGTAGAATATGGAACCGATCAGGAGACGGGAAGATGTGATCTTTGGGCCCTTTCCCGTAAACACAATTAGGTAATCACAATTAGGTCATCACACTATTTGTGTAAATCGGGAAGAGGCCTTACAGAGTAATTAAACTGATCCTGTAGTTTCATAATTTGTTAAAATCAATATCCTTCACATATAAATTAACTTGATAGTCACATTTTTATATCCAATAAATGAACAAATAAGTAAATAAATAAATAAATAAATAAATAAATAAGCAAATAAATGCGAAAAATAGACCTGTCAAGAGTGTTGAGATAAGTTGCCAAGTAGCATCATTGTCGTATATTTTTTTGTTGCTCTTCTTTATTATTATTTTTTTTTTATTTAAATTGAATTAGATTTATATTCTGATCCTGTGTTAACATATCTTGGGTATAGACTGACTAATCTGTTTCTTCTGAAATGATCGGTTTAGCAGTTAAGAAGAAAATATGGCAGAAACAGATGTTCAAAGCATCAAGTTTTTGTCTCTTCGGTTGTATATTCGAGGTTTCCTTCATGTGGGTTTTTGCTTTTGTATATTTTCTCTAATTAACAAAGTCAAACTTTAAGTCAGAATATGTGTTAACAGAAAAGAGATGAACTAAGTAACTAAATTTGTGCTCATATTAACATATAGCAATTATGTGTGAGGCTAAATAGAAACTTTTCTTTCTTTTGTCTCTATGTATTCAATGAAAAGCAAACCATCCAAATGAAACCATCACTGTCCCTAACCCCCCCCATCCAATGATCAGAGGAGGGGTGGTAAAGGATCTCTAAGGATTGTGGGAGGGGGAATAGCTCGTAGGAGTCTGAACAAAAAGTCAGGAACTTTGAGATCCTTGTAATAAACATTGATGATGAAATTTGGAGCTTGGATAGAGAAATGAAAGAAAATGAAACATCTAGTGAGATAACAAGAATTTTGGAGGAGCAAATAAGGCACAAGGGCAAGAGAGAAAAAACTAGGAAATTAAATAAAGAAGCTGGAAGGGATAGAGAGTGAACTAGAATCCAGAATTTATAAACAAGAAGATGACAACAAAAAATGAATGAAAACCTATATGAATTATATGTTAGTCAAGGGTTCTCATATGAGAGAGATGATATTGCAGTTTGGAATGTCCAGACAAAGGAGAACATCGAACAGTTTAGAAAACAGTTTCAGGAGCTGAAGACAGAAAAGTTGCCATGGAAACTTCCTTTGCAGATGCAGTAAAGAAAAATGCGGCAGTAAAAGAGGCTGTGAGGGTGGTGGCACTGGAAAATGTACAAATATTTGACTATAAAGGAACAGTAATAGAAACAATTAAAGATGTTGTGATGGAAAGGGCTAATCCACTGACTAAGCAGGCACTTGATAAAAAAAAGACTGTGGTAATCTAAGGCATAAGTAAATCCCAGGAGTTAACATGGCAGGGGAAACTTGAAAAAAATAAAGCTAGAGTTTTAGACCTGATAGAGAAGCTTAGAGTAGTATGTGGTCCAGAGAATATTGTAAACATTCTCCAACTTGGTAAATATTCTAGGGAGGGAAAGGCAAGATCAATGATAGTAACCTTTGAGAGAGGGGACACATGTAGAAAAATATTGATGAGAAAAACTAAGACCTTCAAGAATACAGAACACAGGAAGAGATTGGAAAGATATTTTTTTTTTTTTTGCAAAAAGCTAGAAGGTTAAATGAGGAAATAAATGAAGGAAAGAAGAAAAAATATTATTTCAGAGCTTCTCCAGCCAAAGAATATCAGGGGATGCAAAATCATTAAGATTGCTGTTCACAAATGCTGATGGAGTAGCTGGTAAGGCAGTAGAATTAAAGGATAGGATTCACAACAGTAAGGCAGATATAGTAGCAGTTACAGAAACTAAGTTAAGTGAGGACATAAGCAGTGCCACAGTTTTTCCTAAGGTCTTCAAAATATTAAGTGTTCAAAGATCTGAAAGAACTGATGGAGGGAAAACACTTCTCATAAGTGAAAAATTTCAGGTTGAAGAAATAAACTTTGCAATAGAAAGTGAGTTCAAGGAGTTTCGTGTTGCTTGCTAAATACCGGGTCAGAGAGCATTATAATCGCTGTTATATATAACCCACCAAGGAACCAATATAGACTAGAAGTTTGTGAGGAAAGTCATATAGGTACCATCGAAGTCATAAACTCAGTTGTTATTATTGCACAGGAGAGAAAGTGTCGGATTTTGATTATGGGAGATTTTAATAATTGAGATGTAGATTGGATAAATCTTGACCCACACAGTGGGGAGGACTCATTAGGGGTAAGAGTCCTAGACTGCATATAAGGGAATTTCCTACACCAACATGAACTGGACTCAACGAGGACCAGGGGTGGGGATGAGCCATTGCTGCTTGATCCAGTATTTTCAGAGAATGTGTTGGATATTGAAAAAATTGAGTATGAACCACCAATTGGAAAGAGTGACCACTGTATGTTGTTGATGGAGTATATCATCGAATATGTTCTGCCTGAAAGTAGAGGCACTGAGAAGAATACAAGGAGGAGCTATCCAAAAGGAAAGTACTTCAAAATTAATGAACTTTTAACAGTTATTGACTGGAGGGTCTTACTTAATAACAAATCTGTGCAAAAAATACATGACGTCTTTTGTGAAGAATATGGGAAGATAGTGGATTGTTGCATACCTTCCACCAAAATAGGTGTAATTAATGCCAGAGAAAAATATTTTAAATTTTGAGTGTAAAAAGATAATGATGGGAGAGACAACGCCGGAATTGGTATAGGAGGAGAAAAAGTATAAGCCTGGCATACATACAAGCAAGCTAGAAATGATTACCTAAGTAAGAAAAGAGAGTCTGAGAGGGATTAATGGAAGAATATTACTGGGAAGTATAAAGGAAATCCCAAGTTTTCTGCAGCTTTATCAGAGGAAAACTGAAGGTAAAAGAACAGGTTTTTAAGCTAAAGAGAGTGGATGGAAGTATCACTGAGATCGATGAAGGGATCTGTTAAGAACTGAACAAGTAGTTTCAGTCAGTATTTACAGTAGAAAATACCCCAACCCCTCGGATTGCAGAGATAGGAGCTCATGGGCCAGTATGAGAGAACATCTCAGCCACAGAGGAATGCAAAGTGCTGAAGGAGTTAGATGCTGATAAAGCTACAGGTCTTGATGAAATATCCCCTTATGTACTTATAAAATGCGCTAAATCAATATTGGCAGAACTATATGTCATGATTGAAAAGTCGCAGGAAGCTGGGGAGATTCCAAGATGCTGGAAAAAAGTGAACGTGATACCTATCTTCAAAAATTGAAGGAGGGATACAGCTCTAATCCATAGGTCGGTTCCTTAACCAGCACAGTTTGCAGATATTTGGATAAATACTAAGAAAACACATCTCTCTTCACCTGAAATCCTTCAACTTTTGTCAGTGAGACAACATGGTTTCATAGGAGGTAGAGCAACAGTAACAAACTTATTAGAAATTTATGACGAGGAAAGATGGATCGTACAGGACAGAGAGGGCTGGGTGGATTGTATATTCTTATATTTTCAGAAGGCATTTGATACAGTCTCACATGTGAGACTTTTTAAGAAGCTAAAAGTAATGGTGAGACTAGGTGGAAATATCTTGGAATGGATAAAAACGTACTTAGAAGGAAGGGAACAGAGGGTTAGAGTAAGACACTCAGTGTCTGATTGGAGAAGGGTTAGTAATGGTGTTGCACAGGATTCAGTTTTTGGACCACTTTTGTTCCTTGTATATGCAAATGACCCACCAGAGTCTTTAAATTCATTCATGAATATGTTTGCAGATGATGCAAAGATTGTGAAGAAAGTAAGAGACGAGAACAATGGTAGAGAATACCTAAACAGTCTGCATGAGTGGTCAGAGAAGTGGCTAATGAATTTAGCACTTCTAAATGCAAGGAAATGAGAATGGGTGCAAGTGCAAGAAGGCCCAAGCTTGAATACTCAATAGCAGGAGCAGAACTTCAAGAGACAGAGAATGAGAGAGATCTAGAAGTAAACATACCGGCAGATTTGGCTCTGGAAAGGCATATGTGTATCATATTAAGGGCAGCATATGTTTTCCTAGTAAATGTAAGGGTAGCCTTCAGGTACATGGACAGGGAAATGTTCAGAAATATTTATGTAACAAATGTGAAGCCAAAGCTTGAATATGCAGCATCATTTTAGAATCCACACTTGCAAAAGCACATAATTATGCTAGAAAGACTTCAAAGACATGCCATGAAACTGGTGCCATAATTATGCAATCTCATTTATGAGGAGAGGCTAAGGGAATTAAACTTACCTTCAATCGAACTAGAAGAATGAAGGGGATATAGTGACGGTTTTTAATATCCTTCATGGTTATGACATATTGGATAATGTTGATATCGGTTCTTGAAGGAAGCACTCGGGTCTGGCCATGAAGTGTATTATAAAGAAATATATACATGTATTTATACAGGAAACTATGCATATATATTTACAAGAGACTGTACACGAAGGCTAATGAGAGAGGCACTAGACTTGAGTGACTAATAATCCAAGAGGCTGAAGCATGACTAACATGGTCCGTGGCTGATATATGACTAACAGGGTCCAAGGCTGATACACGACTACGGTTTTTATATGACTAACATGGTCCGAGGTTGATATGCAACTAACCATATAGTATTACATTACTTAAGAAGAGAACTTACCCTTCATTGTTCTCCATAAACTGCTCCATTCACTAGCTGGTTTATTCACAATACTATATTTCATTTTAAGGTTCTAACAGCCGAATTGTCGTCAGCTATCAGTAGAGTGTACTAGCTAACGGCTGAGTACATAATTGGCTAACCAGCTTGTTAAAGGACCACTTGATGCTCATATATCCACACGTCCCTCCCCCTTCATGCTCATAGTACTATTATGATTGGACTCTCTTTTCCGTGAGTCTAACTGAGCGACGTGGAACAGTGGGGGTTTTATATACTGGAATTTGCAATGTAGAACAATGAGCCACTGGGACATGGGGGAGACGGTCAGCACTAGGAGAGGGCACTGGATGGAGATGTCAACGATTCTGCCACTAGACTCGTCCACTGTGAATATTTGCCTCTTGCTCCCTGGACCTGCCGCAGCCCATAACCATTCTGACCTTGTCCCAACAGTGTGATGTCGGGTCTTGAATCCGGATACGCTGGCAAACGGTCAACCTTGCAGGGGAATAGGTGTGGGAATCATACTAGCGCTTGACTTGTTCAGTGTGAGCGGTAGCTCGGTGGTCACAGTCCTTAGTCTGGGCTTACCATTCCTTGGAAAAGGATTAGGGTGGGCCAGGAAATAGGAGTGGAAGGGGCGGCCATATAGTACTTGGGCAGGAGATCGAGCTGCAGACCTAGGGGTGTTATGAAGCTCAAGGAGACTCCTATTGAAGTCCTCACAGTCGATGTTTCAATTGGGAGCCGTCTCCAAAATGGGGCACTTTACAGATTTGACTGCCTCCTCAGCGTGTCCATTTGATTGGGGATAGTGGGGCAAGGACATCACATGATAAATTTCCCAACATTCCATGAAGTTCCATGAGTCAACACTGTTATACGGTGGACATCCATAGGTCCTAAGGAGGAGGATAAACAAACTTCATGGAAGTATCTGCAGAAAATCCTAACAACTCTTGAAATCATTGTGTCGAGTCCAAAGGGTACAACCACAGGCCAGTCTGACAATCTTTCCACAATTACGAGAAATGACTTCACTGCAACCTGGAAGATATCAGAGGAGACAGACTCGCAAGGCCTCGTAGGGTGGTTTTTAGATAGGAGGGGTTCCTGTTGCTCGCTAGGCAGGAGTATCTAGCATGAATCGCAGGCTGCCACAGTGTTCTTGAAATCGGAGTCAATGCCTGGCCAAAACACAGTCTGCCTAGATCAGCGCTTTGTCGCTTCTACCCTGCCGGACTTGAACCTAGGACATATAATTGCTATGCCAAGGTACTACCAACTACACCACAGGGGGAATAGCTTTAATCTGCTATACTAGGGATGAACACATTCTATCTGAATGCCACTCTGTTCATATTACAGATTCCTCCAACCTCACTCGTGGCTTCATTTTCGCATTTAATTTAGAGCTTCTGTTGTGTAGTTGGTAGCGCCTTGGCTTAGTAATTATATATCCTAGGTACAAGTTGCAGTCGGGGTAAAAATTATTTATGTTTTCACATATGGTAGTATGCTTATTTTATTATTGTTGCTCCCAAATGAGATTGGGAGTTGAATTAAATGCGAAAACGAAGCCACGAGTGAGGTTGGGGGAAACTGTAATATAAACAGAGTGGCATTAAGATAGAATGCGTTCATTCCTATTATAGCAAATAAAAGCTGTAAGGTGTGTTTCCCATTTAGACGTTCTGTTATGTAGTAGGTAGTGCCTTGGCATAGAAATTAATGTCCTAGCTTCAAATCCTTTAAGGGATAAAAATAGTTTATTTTTCACATATGATAATGTGCTGGTTTGATTATTGTTGGTCCAGAATGAGATTGGGAGTTGAATTGAATGCGAAAACAAAGCCTTAAGTGAGGTTGGAGGAAACTGTAATATGAACAGAGTGGCATTCAGATAGAAAGCATTCATCCCTAGTATAGCAGATAAAAGCTATAAGGTGTTTTTCCCTTTTGGACCTTCAGTGGTGTAGTTGGTAGCGCCTTGGCATAGTAACTATTTGTCCTAGGTTCAACTCCTGGTCGGGGTTAAATTTTCTCATATATATATATATATATATATATATATATATATATATATATATATATATATATATATATATAATATATATATATATATATATATATATATATATATATATATATATATATATATATATATATATATATATATAAATATATATATATATATATATATATATATATATATATATATATATATATATATATATATATATATATATATATATATATATATATATATAAATATATATATATATATATAATATATATATATATATATATATATATATATATATATATATATATATATATATATATATATATATATATATATATATATATATATATATATATATATATATATATATATATATATATATATATATATATATATATATATATATATATATATATATATATATATATATATATATATATATATATATATATATATATATATATATATATATATATATATATATATATATATATATATATATATATATATATATATATATATATATATATATATATATATATATATATATATATATATATATATATATATATATATATATATATATATATATATATATATATATATATATATATATATATATATATATATATATATATATATATATATATATATATATATATATATATATATATATATATATATATATATATATATATATATATATATATTATCAAATAAGCACATTACATATGTGAAAACATGAATAAAAAAAAAATGATTCATATATATATATATATATATATATATATATATATATATATATATATATATATATATATATATATATATATATATATATATATATATATATATATATATATATATATATATATATATATATATATATATATATATATATATATATATATATATATATATATATATCTTCTTCTTCTTCCTCTATTTGCGTTCCCATTTTCATATATATATATATATATATATATATATATATATATATATATATATATATATATACACTCGTTCACATTCTCTCTCTCTCTCTCTCTCTCTCTCTCCCTCTCTCTCTCTCTCTCTCTCTCTCTCTCTCTCTCTCTCTCTCTCTCTCTCTCTCTCTCTCTCTCTCTCTCTCTCTCTCTCTCTCTCTCTCTCTCTCTCTCTCTCTCTCTCTCTCTCTCTCTCTCTCTCTCTATATATATATATATATATATATATATATATATATATATATATATATATATATATATATATATATATATATATATATATATATATATATATATATATATATATATATATATATATATATATATATATATATATATATATATATATATATATATATATATATATATATATATATATATATATATATATATATATATATATATATATATATATATATATATATATATATATATATATATATATATATATATATATATATATATATATATATATATATATATATATATATATATATATATATATATATATATATATATATATATATATATATATATATATATATATATATATATATATATATATATATATATATATATATATATATATATATATATATATGTATATATATATATATATATATATATATATATATATATATATATATATATATATATATATATATATATATATATATATATATATATATATATATATATATATATATATATATATATATATATATATATATATATATATATATATATATATATATATATATATATATATATATATATATATATATATATATATATATATATATATATATATATATATATATATATATATATATATATATATATATATATATATATATATATATATATATATATATATATATATATATATATATATATATATATACATATGAATCATTTTTTACCCGACCGGGACTCGAACCTAGGACTTATAATTACTAAGTCAAGGCGCTACCAACTACACACCACAGAAGGTAAAAAAGGAATCCAACCTTATAGCTTATATCAGCTATACTTAGGGATGAACGCATTCTATCTGAATGCCACTATGTTCATATTACAGATTCCCCAACCTCACTCGTGGCTTCATTTTAGCATTTAATTCAATTCCCAATCTCATTCGGGTCATACAATAACCAAGCAAGCACATTATTTATTTGAAAACATGAATAATTTTTTACCCTGAACGGGACTCGAACCTAGGACTTATAATTACTAAGTCAAGGCGCTACCAACTACACACCACAGAAGGCAAAAAAGGAATCCAACCTTATAGCTTATATCTGCTATACTTAGGGATGAATGCATTCTCTCTGAATGCCACTATGTTCATATTACAGATTCCCCAACCTCACTCGTGGCTTCATTTTAGCATTTAATTCAATTCCCAATCTCATTCGGGTCATACAATAACCAAGCCAGCACATTACATATGTGAAAATATGAATCATTTTTTACCCCGACCAGGATTCGAACAAAGGACTTATAATTACTAAGTCAAGACGCTACCAACTACACACCACAGAAGATATAAGAGGAATCCAACCTTATAGCTTATATCTGCTATACTAAGGGATGAACGCATTCAATCTTAATGCCACTATGTTCATATTACAGATTCCCCAACCTCACTCTTTGCTTCATTTTAGCATTTAATTCAATTCCCAATCTCATTCGGGTCATATAATAACCAT
>JAXCGZ010015161.1:82500-132500 GCA_037179515.1 Halocaridina rubra
AGATCCTAAGCTTTGAGCTTAGCTATCTCTTTCTTTGTCAGGACACATGATTCTTCCAATTCCCAGGTTGTGAATCTCTTGGGCTCTGAGGTTGGTATTTCTCCATCCTTCTGAACCATCTGCTTTTCCAGCTGAATGAGGTCCTCAGCAGATTACTCCTTTCAATTAGATTCCAGGAGCTCTGTTACATCATCATGCTACACCTTCAACTTGAGCTCCTTACTCAGGGCAACTACATTCTTGGTGACAAACTCAACTGTCTCCTCAGAGCCATGGAAGTCATTCATAAACTGGGGGCACAGTTTTTTCCATACCCCATTCAAGTTCGTCTTCTTAACTTCTTCTAAGAATCAGCAATATTCTTTACAGACTGGAAAATATTGCATGCCTTCCAGAACTCCTTGAGAGTCAAGTTCTTGTCCTTTTCAGTTGCCCTTAAAGCAATGCAATTGTCCTTTGGAGGTATTAGACCTTGAAAGAGGCAATGACCCACTCTGCATTGGCAGTAACAATGCAGTAATATTAGGTGGAGGGTAAATAGCCTTTACTTTAGGATGAAAGTCATCCAAATAGAGAGGGTGACCCGGGGCATTGTCCAGCACTTGCAACACCTTAAAGGGCAGGTCCTTGGAGGCACAGCATTTCTCCACTTTGGCAAAAAATGGTTGCTGAACCAGCTCTCAAATATCTGATGATTATCCAAGCCTTCTTGTTTGATTCCAGAAGACTGGCATTTGACACTTCCAAATGCCTTTGATGGCCTTGGATTTTCTGCCAAGTAAACCAACAAGGGCATCAGCTTGTAGTCTCCAATAGCATTAGCCCCCAAAAGCAAAGTCAGTTTCTCCTTAGTGACCTTCTGGCCTGGTGCAGTATTCTCCTCCTTGGCGATGTATGTACTACAAAGCACACGCTTCTAAAATGACCAGACTCATCCATGTTAAGTACTTGCTTGGTACAGTAACCCCCAATCCTTAATTATTTCTGCTAACAAACTGCAAACTCATTTGCTGCTTTCTCATCACCAGCAGCTTCACCTTTCAAACTTTGGTTATGCAAATTATTAAGCCAATCCTACTGGCCAGAAGTCTTCACTTTCACTCCTTTCCCCTTTTCTCTTTTTACAGAACCGAACAATCTTTTAACATTTTCTTGTATCAACGTGAGGCTTACTGGGATACGCCGTCAATGCTTGTCATCAAGCCAAAGCACTAGCAATCTCTTCATCTTGAACATAAGGTGACTACACTGCTTAGTAACCACAGTGGATATCATAGAATCTTTCACATGCTCGAGGATGATGTCTTTATCCTTAATGATCGTCACCACGGTCGTACCGGCTAATCCCAGTGTGTGGCCAATGTTCGTAGAATTTTCTCCTTTTCCGAGAGTTTTACTATTCCAACTTTAATTTGCATGGTGATGGCTTTTCATTTCTTTGCAGCACTGCCATCAGAAAGATCACCATTATGCTACGAGATATAGTCAGGTCAACAACGAGCGAACACGAACGAAACCAACAAGAGAGCAAATGAGCACGAGAATTAATATGGTGGGATAGAGTAAACTGAGAGGTGGTTTTTCTACCTCTTCTAATGCCACGTGAACACGTATTTTTCCGAAATGCTCAAGAAACTATTTTGCATAAAATCGTATTTACGGCTATGTGCTTGGTAATTTTTTAAAGGAATTCAATATAATCCTTCAATGAAACTAATGCATAAATAAATAAATAAATAAAGCCATTAACTCTACTTATATGAATACAACAGTGCTCTTAGCTTTGTATTACCCTGCTGAGATCACAAACTGTTCACTGCATGTAGTTTGAATTTACCGCACAGGCCAGCAGTACTTCGAGAAGGTTTGCATAATATGTCACGGAATTAATAAGTACTTCAAATATTTTGTCGTGGTTTTCATTAATGGCCATTTTCCTAACATATATATACATATATATATATATATATATATATATATATATATATATATATATATATATATATATATATATATATATATATATATATATATATATATATATATATATATATATATATATATATATATATATATATATATATATATATATATATATATATATATATATATATATATATATATATATATATATATATATATATATATATATATATATATATATATATATATATATATATATATATATATATATATATATATATATATATATATATATATATATATATATATATATATATATATATATATATATATATATATATATATATATATATATATATATATATATATATATATATATGTGTAATTACCTAATTGCAATTACCTAATTGTGTTTACGGGAAAGAGCCCAAAGCTCGTATCTTCCCGTCTCCTGATCGCTTCCTTTTATACTTAGTGATACTTATCATACCTGTCCTTAAAACTATGGATTGATATCTCAATTAACTACCTCCTCGCTTAGAGAATTCCAATTATCAGCTACTCTTACACTGAAAAAGTATTTCCTTACATCCTGCAAAGAAGTTTTCTTACGAAGCTTCAAACTATGACCATATCAAAATATCGATCCCTATTCACTCTATCATAACCATGAAGGAATTTAAAGACTGTCACCATATCCCCCCCTCAATCTTCTAGCTTCGAGTGATGGTAAGTCTAATTTCCTCAGCCTCTCATCATAACTGAGATTGTGTATTTCTGACATCAGTTTCGTGGTATGTCTTTGAACTTTTTCAAGCTTAGCTATGTGCTTTTTCAAGTGTGGATTCCGAAAGGGGGCTGCATAGTCGACTTTTGGCCTCACATAGGTTACATAAATATTTCTGAACATTGTGTGTGTGTGTGTGCCCTGTGATGGCGGGTACAACATCAAAGAATAGCCCCAACGTATTCCCTGCGTGTCATAAGTGGCGACTAAAAGTGGACGGGGAGAGGGGACTGGGAATACCCCCCTTGCATTAACCTCCCACTAGACATCAAAGAAGAAGGGGAGTAGATGGGAGAATAACTTCTCCCCAAACTCTAGTTTTGTGGTGTCTAATGTGCGTGGTTGTAGTACAATAGAGAGCAAAAGATATGAGATTGGATATATGTTTAGTAGGAGGAGAATTGATGTATTGGCATTGTGTGAGACGAAAATGAAAGGAAAAGGAGAAGTGGCATTTGGTGATGTGACAGGTTGGGTGTCTGGTGTTGAAAGGGGGAGAGCGAGAGAAGGTGTGGCATTATTGCTGAGTGAATGGATGGTAAATAAGGTATTGGAATGGAAAGAAGTGTCATCTAGGCTGATGTGGGTGAGGGCTAGGATAGGTAGGGAATGTTGGGCTTTCGTTAGTGCGTATGGGCCAGGATGTGAGAGAAGTGAGGTAGAGTGGGATGAATTCTGGAATGAGTTAACTAGGTGTGTGGATGGTCTGAGTAGAAGGAACTATGTAGTTGTGTTGGGTGACTTGAATGCCAGAGTTGGTAATGGAGAGGTAGAAGGTGTTGTAGGAAAGTATGGGGTACCATGTGGAAGGAGAGTGGCGAGAGACTTAGATATGTGTGTGGAGCAAGAGTTGGTGATAGGTAATAGTTTTTTCAAGAAGTTAATAAATAAGTATACATGGATGAGAGTGGCAAGTGGAAGAGTGAAAGAAAGAGCATTGATGGATTATGTGTTGGTAGCTAAGAACATGAATGGTAGAGTGAAAGATGTGCATACATTTAGGAGTGTGGCTGCTGTGATGTCTGATTATTTTTTGGTTGAAGCAAAAGTGGTAGTAGCAAAAGAGTGGGGAAATAGAGTGGGGGGGATGTAGAAGGGAAATGGTGAAGGTAGAGAAGTTGAAAAACCAGAAAAGAGACAGGAATATCAGGACAGGTTGAAAGTGGCATATGACAGGGTGAAAGAAAGAGAATGTGGGGAGTTAGGGGAGGAATGAGGGTTGATGAAAGAATGTGTTGTGGGACATGCTAATGATGTGTGTGGAAAGAGGTTTGTTGGAGGTGGTATGATGAGGGGCAGCGAGTGGTGGAATGAAGGGGTGAAAATGAAGGTGGAAGAGAAAAAGAGGGCTTTTGAGGAATGGCTGCAGTGTAACAGTAGGGAGAAGTATGAAAGATATCGGGAGAAAAATGTGGAAACCAAGCGGAAGGTGGAGGAAGAGAAGAGGTTGGCAAATGATAGGTGGGGACAGGATTTTAGTAGGTCATATGAGGAGAATAAAAAGAAGTTTTGGAGAGAAGTGAAGAGAGTAAGGTAGGGTGGATCGAGCATGGAAGAGACTGTGAAAGATGTGAATGGATAGATGTTAAGAGGGAACAATGCACGGAAAAGATGGGCAAAAATATTTTGAGTGCTTGCTGAATGTTGAGAAAGATAGAGAGGCAGCTATTGTGGCAGTGGGGGATGTTCAAGTGCCAGTAATGTGAGATGAAAATGAGAGAGAGATTACAAGAGAGGAGTTGAAAAGGGCACTGTATGAAGCAAATGCAGGTAAAGCATCTGGAATGGTTTCTGTGAGAGCAGAGATGTTGAAAGAAGGGAGTGTGACTGCATTGGAATGGTTAGTGAGAGTTTTTAATATATGCTTTATGTTGTCAACGGTGCCAGTGGAATGGATGATTGCTTGCATAGTGCCCCTATACAAAGGTAAGGGAGATGTGTAAAAGTGTATGGTAGGATAGTGTTTAATACTATTACGGATAAGACATAAAATGTGATCGCAGAAGTGCAGAGTGGTTTTAGGAGAGGTAGAGGTTGTATAGATCAGATTTTTATAGTTAGGCAGTTATGTGAGAAATATTTAGCAAAGGGTAAGGATGTGTATTTTACATTTTTGGATCTTGAGAAAGCGTATGATAGAGTTGATAGAGAAGCAATGTGGAATGTTTTGAGGTTATATGGAATTGATGGTAAACTGTTACTAAGGGAGTGAATGTAAACATCAAGTGTTCCTCATCTTATTTACGTTTTTATCCTGGAAATTAAGACAATTTCTAGGGATTGATAATGCAGTTTTTAATTGGGCGTTAAGATGTCAGTGCTTTCATTGCAAGTGATATGATAAATGAAATGTGCTTTTTTAGTTAAATATAAGCCTGCACATATCACAGCAAGCACTCCCTGTTCGTTTTTAGCCCTGGTTGCCATGGTAACCAAGATTGTTTACTGTTTTCTAATTCAGCAGTAACTAAAGTAAAATGCCAGCTTTTGATCAAGTAGAGGAAATAAGAGGCCTAACTCCAGCACAGATTGGTGAGCTCAATAACACCCAATTAAAAACTGCATTATCAACCCTTTTAAATGCACAAGGTAGTAATGATCCTTCTAATGCAATATTGTTGAAAGAGATTAGAAGCCTAAAAAGTGATATAGAAGAAATAAAGTGTGGCAAGCAAGAGGTAGCAATACTTAGAGGTCAAGTTAATCAGGCATTTCGAATAATTCATCAACAGCAGAAGTTTCTAGAATCGTTTGATGCGAGAGAGAGACAGAAGAAGTTTATTATATCTGGGGTTGTAGAGGGCAGTGATAACTTGGGTGAAAATGATCAAAATAAAGTAAAGGCTGTGGTGGAGGCTACTGGCTACACAGAGAGATTCGACGTAAATGATTGGGATCTGAAGAGGCTTGGACAACAAACGGCAAACAGGAAAAGGCCTATCCTGGTGATAGTAGAGAATAATCAGATAAGGAATGCCATTGTTGGAAAGGCCAGAAATCTTAAGCATGCAGGACTTCCATTTGACTCAGTTTACGTAAGGAAAGATATCCACTCGGCTGTTAGAAGAGAAATTAGAAGATTGCGCAGGAGAGAAAAAGAGGAAAAGGAAAAACCAGAGAATCAAGGAACAAATGTTGTGTATGATGCTGAACAACGGGTACTTCTACGAGTTGGACTAGTGATCGATTGATATACACCCAATTTTTTCTAAGGAGGTCACAGTTGGATAGTTGTTTGAACAGATCGCAGGTTTGTGCATGGAATGTTGCAGGTGTGGGGGATAAACTGCAAAATGAGGATATTTTGTCTTTTGTTTTAAAGTTTCACATTTTATGGTTGTTAGAAACCAAAACCAGTTATTGTTTTAGTGTTCCGGGATTTAAAGTGTATCAGAATCCATCTAAAGTAAATGAGTAAAGGGGGGGAGTTGCTCTACTTATTAAATGTTCAATTCTGAAATATGTAAAGAATGTTGACATGAATATGGAGTGACAGATCTGGCTTGAGTTACCTTGTTTTGCATATTTGATTTTTGGAGGAGTATATATTCCCCCACAAGATTCACCTTATTTTGAACCATTATTCTTTGGTAAATTGGTTGCTAAAATAATGGAGCATTCTAGAATAGCTGTAATAGGAGATTTTAATTCTCGTGTAGCCAAACCTTCCATTACCAGCTGTGATAATGTTACTTATGAGTATAGCGGAATGAAAGACTTTACCTTAAATAATCATGGACGACACTTAATCGAAATATGTAAATGTACCGGCATGGTGATAGGCAATCACTTGAATACGGAGAAAAAGATATTAGGTGGTGATTTTTTCTATAGACAAGGGTCTGTTTGGAAGTCAGAAATTGATTTGTGCCTTGTAAAGCCAGAAATTGTAAATTTAATACAAGAATCGTATGTCCATCGCGAAATTGTTGGATCAGACCATGCTCCTTTGAGTCTCCAGTTCAATTTTGCATCTTATAGTTATATATCGGGATCAGATCTTTTAGAGAGATCTCAAATGCTTGGTCAGTCTTATATACCTCCAGTGGACCATTATTATGCTAGTACTGGACCATCTTATAGGAATGTAAATGTGACTGAATTTAGGATGGCTTTAGAGGAGTGTCCTCCTCCTGATATTAATGGTCATGAGGACGCGAATGTTTCTTTGGTAGTAGACAATGCTTGTAAAATAATAAATTCTGTGGCAAAAGCTAACCTAAACAGTCCTAATGAGGGTCTTAATTTATGGGAGCAGGGACAACCAAGATGGAAAAGACTGTTAGAGAGGGATGACTCTAGGTTAATTTGGCGCTCTATTAACTGGAAGGGTGAAACATCAGAAGAAACAACTGAGGGGCCAGATGATTCCCAGTTCAAAACGCATATTGAAAACTTGTTGAACCCGACAGTAGAAGTTGTACATGATGATCTAGATGTAGACTCAGCACCGTACAATCCCATGTTAGATGACCCCTTTACATATAGGGAATTAGAAATAGCATCACATAAACTAAAGAAAAACAAGAGTTATTTCGGGATTTGCCCCTTTCTGTTTTCATCATTACCTGCAACATGGCTAATATTTTCTCTGACAGTATTTAATTTAGTATTTTATTATGCTAATTATCCTGCTTCATTGTGCTATAGTAAACTAATTACTTTATTCAAGAGTGGCGGCAGATTTGACTGCGGAAATTACCGTGGTATAAGTATCATGAATACTTTAGCTAAAGTTTATGATATACTTCTCATGGTCAGGTTAAATTTGTGGTGTTCAATCGATAAGTGTAAGGCTGGGGGTCAAGAAAACAGGGGCTGTATTGTACATATTGTATCTCTTCGCTTGTTGATCGATTATGCATTTTGGAAAAAGAAGAAATTGTATTGTTTATTCGTAGATTTTAGTAAGGCTTACGACCGAGTGCCTCGTGATAGGATGATTAAACATCTGAAGTCAATGGGATGTGGTAGAAAGATGCTTTTGGCATTATATGGAATATATAAATGTACAAAAAATATTCTTAAGTCAGCAATAATATCATCTTTTATTGGGATAAGGCAAGGGGCACCAACTATCTTTCTCTTATTTATCATGTACATTGATAAAATGATTAAAATGATTAAAGAAAGGATAGGAGAAGATGTATACTTGGGAATGTTACACCCTTTATTGCTGATAGATGGCACATTCCTCTTGGCGATGTCTCGGATTATGTGCTACAGGAAACTTATGATCTTATCTGAATACTGCTCTGAATATGGCATGGTTATTAATGAAAAAAAGACTTAGTTTTTTGTGGTAAATGGTAATGAAAATGATAGGGAACCTTTCATCGTGGATACCTTAGTTATCCAGTATTGTCCTAGATATTTATATTTGGGGGCATGGTTTGCAGACTTGGGAACTATGGAGTCAGTACTAGCACTTCATGTAACTTCAACTATTCCATCATTTAATAAATTTGCTGTGTTTTGTGCTGCAAAAACCACTAGGCCTTTTCTGTATAAGATGAAAGTTTTCAATGCTGCCCTTACTGCTTCTCTGCTGTATAGTTCAGAGAGTTGGTTAGCATCTAACGTAAAATGTATAGAACAATTATATAATAAATTAGTCAAGTGTCTGTTGAGTGTAAGAAACTCTACTCCATCTTCCTTATGCTTGGTTGAAGTAGGAATAAACACTTGTCATAATGAAATCATTAAGAAAAGAAAAAAAATTTTGAGGTCAAGATTTAATAACATAAATAACGATGAACCATTTCATTTGGTATTTGACCTGTGCAAGCGAGAGAATACTCCAGGTTTTAGAATGCTGTCACGTTGTTTGGAAGGTGATCGAATGGATTTACGATGGAGCAACTAAAACAACAGATACGCTGTAAACCAGACAGTGCTAGTAGGTTTGTTAATTACTAATCTGAGCTTAACTCTGGTCTTGATGTGCATAAGATATAAAAAAGAGTGTATATATTCCTGACTATTTAAGAGTGTCTTTTACCAGATTGAGATTAATGTCTCACAACTTAAAGATAGAGACAGGAAGGAGGATTAGGTTACCCAGAGAGGCTAGAGTATGTAATTGTAATGATATTGTAGTACAAGATGAATATCACGTTTAGCTGGAGTGCCCTTTATCACAACATATTCGTGAAGCTTATAATCAATTAGATTTTACCTCATTGGATAATTTGCTGAATGAAGATTTTTATTAGTAGATTTATGTAAATATGTTAATGTCTTGAAATTATTTTCAGGATGTTGAATGTATTATTGAATATTGGTGTATGAGGTAACTCTTATTAAGTCGAATATATTGTAATGTGTTTCTTAATGGAAAAATAAGTTGTGATATTTTTGGTATCTTCATGTTTTTGATTATTTATTTTTATTGTCTTTGTAATTCATTGTATTGTAAAAAAGAAAAAAGAAAAATGTAATTCTTGTTTGTCAATAAACTACTACTATGAGGTCAGTAGAGTTTGTGTTAGGGTAGGGAATGTAGTGAGTGAGTGCTTTCCGGTGTCTTCGCTGGATACTATCTTCAACATGCTGTCCTCATTACCTTAGTTTTAAGAGAAGTAAACGAGCTTTCGAAGCTATAATATAATTGTTACAGAGTTACCTTCTCTTACAAGATAATTTTTCCAAACCTTGGAGGAGTACCAAGGCCAAGCAAAAATAAAACAATCTTTGACGAAGACAGTCTCCTGGAAAAGGATATTTGAACCTTTCTGGAAGTGGAACTTCTTGGTTCTCGTATTTTTTCACGTGATTCATTTCAGAAAGGATTTCTTTAATAACCAGACGATGAAGGATGCCATTCGAAAGCTCGTTTACTTCTCTTACTACTGCGGCAATGAGGACATCTTGTTGAAGATAGTATCCAGCGAAGACACTTGTACCTCTAAGGGAGTGGAATCTCTCAATGCAAGTCTTCAAAGTTGATATCTGAAACAAAATGTCTTCATAGCTCAAAATTCCTCTCTGATGCTCAACTATAATATAAATGTTTCAGAGTTACCTTCTCTTACTATATATATATATATATATATATATATATATATATATATATATATATATATATATATATATATATATATATATATATATATATATATATATATATATATATATATATATATATATATATATATATATATATATATATATATATATATATATATATATATATATATATATATATATATATATATATATATATATATATATATATATATATATATATACATGCATATATAGGTACATATGTAGTTATCTAATTGTCCTTGCGGGAAGGAACCTCATCCTCGTAATTCCCCGTCTCCTAGTTGGTTCCATTTTTGTGCTTAGTGAGACTTATTATACTTGTTTTTTAAACTATGGATTCTGTTAACATTAATTACCTCCTCTCTTAGCAGTCACTGCACCGACGAATCCGCGAGCTTCAAATTTCCACACTGTCCCTGAGTGATAAGGACGCTTAATGAGTGATATGCGGCCTCGGTAGCAAGAAAGAGATGCTATTTGTCAACTCAGCAGAGCTGGGATGGAAGTAGTAATGATAGAAGAGAGAAATTAATGATTCTTTAGGGCGACGAGAAAGAGGACTGTTACTAGATGTAAGAGAACTGTCCTTGATGAGTCTGACTGCCTTAGATTCAAGCCTTTCAAGGAAATAAGTATAAGAAGAAGCACCTCAGATGTGCAAGCAGTTCTAATAAGGACACATAAGAGTTTTATAGACTTTAAGTAAATCTAAAGAGGAAAAATAATGAAGAAAACGAAATAAAACTCCTAATTATTTAGATACAGATTAAAAAATTAGGATTATGTGACTCCTCCAAGACAAGTTAGATGATATCTGGATGCATAATATGTTAAGAATTAAGATGGTAAATCTCGTTAGTCTTGAAGTGTCTTCGAGGCATTAATTGTAATTAAATTGAATACCACACTCAGATTCTCTCTATAAATCGAAGTTGAGAGTTGAAGAGAGAGTGATATGAGACCAATTAAGAGTAGCAGATGAAGGCTTAGAAGAGATGGCAGAGGAAATATGAAGGGTAGAATAGATGGCAATGGCGTAGAGAAGAGTGGAGGATGGGAATTTGAGATCATTGATGAAGAGAAGGAAAAGAGTAGATGAAATACCAGAGCCTTTCGGAACACCACTGTAACTAGGTATGAGCTAGTCGTCAGCAAAGAAAAATATGAAACGAAAATCACAGAATATAGAGAAGGGGTAAAGCCATAAGCAGGGAATTTGGCCAAGAGAGATTTAGCATACTCTGTCAAAAGCCTTTGGGATATTAAGGGCGATTACATAGGAATCCCCATAGTTCCTCAGAGAAGATGACAATACCTGAAAAAGATAGACAAGAGATCACCAGTGGATCTTGCTTTGTGGAAGCCTTTCTGGTGATCATCTGTAAGTGAATTATATCTAAGATATTACAAGAAGTGAGACGAGCAGAGTTTTGAATACTTTTGCAAAAGCTGAGGCTAAGACAATAGATTGGTAATTAAAAGGAATAGGGTGGTCACCCTTCTTTGGAACATGCTGAACTAAAGCGTGCTTCCAAGATGAAGGATAGATACTGGTTTAGAGAATGAGGCAAACAATATGGCAAAACACACGACACAGTTCATCTGAAAACTCCTTAAGAAAATAGCAGAGATTACATTGGGTCCGAATGAATTGTTCCTCTTTAGATAGCAAAGAACCTAATGAACCTTGCATGAAGGAAGATTACGGGAATGGATAAGGAAGGAAAGTGGTAAAGTACAAGGTATAGTTACAACAGAATTAATTAGGTAAGAATTGGCAGAGAAATGAGAGCTAAAGAGAGTGGCAATGTCAGTGGAAAAGCAAGCTATAGAACAATCAGGAAGAATGAGAGTGGGAAAGATTGAGTTACAGAAGCTTTTGGAGAGGTTTTGGCTATGCAAAAGAAATATTTATCAGTGATAGAGGAGTTTAGGTCATCAACATTTTTTTTTAAATAGGAAGATTTAGACCTTCGAATGTGAGCAGTGCAGCAATTCCTGATTGTAATAAAAGCAGAGAGATGCAAATCTGAAGGAGAGGCTTAATTTGTCCAGTATGCCCTATCCCTGGCCTGAATAGCCATAAAGCGGGCACAGTCAAACCAAGGATTAAGGGGAGGAAAAGTTTTTTCATAGGAGAGGGGATGAACGCCTCCATTCCCAAAGTTATGATCTTGGCAACTTTTAGAGATACCTGATCAGGGTTGTGGGTCCGAAAACAGTAGTCATCGCTTGGGAAGACAAAGAGAAAGTTACGCAATTCTTCACTTTGGGTATGCTCAAAGAGACAAAGGCGGCACTGAGTAGGAAGAATTGATGGAGGGGGAGAGAAAATGGAAGAGACTGAGATCAAAGAGTGGTCAGAGTTACCAAGAGGAGAAAGTACAGATTATGAATAGTTTGAAGGGTTATAAGCAAAGAATAGGTCAAGAGTGTTAGCTGCATGATCGTAGCAAACGGGAAACAAGAGTAGGATGTTTGATAATCTGATTCAGATCGTTAGTAACAGAGAAAGAAAGGCCCTTACTTCTTCCCAAGTCAGTGTAAGAGTAATGAAGCCCCTCAATGCGGTGTAAAATGAAGTATTCAGTAAAGAGAACTTCAGCATTTGGGTGAGAAAATAGCAAGATATCATGGCAAGGGGACAAATATTAAATGTCAGCGAAGTTAGGAGAGCAGTAGCAAAAGCAAGGAAATATAGTGGTAGTGGAGAGAGGGAGACCTTCAGCCAGAGTGCATAAAAGTCAGGAGATTCGAGGTCTATGAGCCTTGCAATAGGAGTGTTATTATTACAATAGGCACATCCTAGATTTGGAACAAAAACGAGAATACTGGTTATAGTGAGAGACTTGAAATGGGTCAGGGGATGCACGACCAGATATTTGAGTTTCAGAAGGGATGAGGAAATTAGGGAGGGATGTAATCAATATATATATATATATATATATATATATATATATATATATATATATATATATATATATATATATATATATATATATTATATATATATATATATATATATATATATATAATATATATATACATATATATATACATATATATATATATATATATATATATATATATATATATATATATATATATATATATATATATATATATATATATATATATATATATATATATATATATATATATATATATATATATATATATATATATATATATATATATATATATATATATATATATATATATATTATTTTTTGCATGCACACACACAACAAGGGCCAGGGGTGGGGATGAGCCATCACTACTTGATCTAGTGTTCACAGATAATGTGTTGGATATTGAAAAAATTGAGTATGAACCACCAATTGGAAAGAGTGACCACTGTGTGTTGTTGATGGAGTATATCATTGAAGATATTCTTCCTGAGAGTAGAAGCACTGAGGACATGAGGAGGAACTATCCGAAAGGAGATTACATCAAAATGAATGAGCTTTTTACAGTTATTGACTGGAGAACCTTATTTTACAACAAATCTGTACAAGAAATGTATGACATCTTTTGTGAGAAATATGGGAAGATAGTAGATTGCTGCATACCTGTCACCAAAGTAGGTGTAATTCATGCCAGAGGGAAATGGTTCGATAATGGGTGTAAAAGAGCTAAGGAGTGGAGAGACAAATGCTGGAAAAGGTATAGGAGAAGAAAAAACATAAATGCCTGGCAAATCTACAAAAGAGCAAGAAATGACTACCCAAGTAAATGGAGAGAGGCAGAGAGAGACTATGAGAGGGACATCACCAGGAAGGCTAAAGAAAATCCTAAGCTTTACCACAGCTTTATCAGAGGAAAACTGAAGGTAAAAGAACAGGTTTTAAGGCTAAAGAGAGCGGATGGAAGCATCACTGAGACGGATGAAGAGATCTGCAAAGAATTGAACAAGGATTTTCAGTCAGTATTTACAGTAGAAAATACCCCACCCCCTCAGATTGGAGTGATAGAAGCTCAAGGGCCGGTATTAGAGAACATCAACCTTACAGCCACAGAGGTATGCAAAGCGCTGATGGATTTAGATGTTCATAAAGCTACAGGTCCTGATGACATATCCCCTCATGTGCTTAAAAAATGGACAAGCTCAATATCAGTGGCACTAAGTATCATATTTAAAAAGTCACTGGAGTCGGGGGAGATTCCAAGATGCTGGAAACAAGCAAATGTGATACCTATCTTCAAAAAGGGAAGGAGGGATACGGCTCTGAACAATAGACCAGTTTCCTTGACCAGCATAGTTTGCAAACTTATGGAGAAACTACTAAGGAAACATATCTCTCTTCACTTGGAATCCTTCAACTTTTTGTCAGTGAGGCAACATGGCTTCAGAGAAGGTAGATCAACAGTAACAAACTTATTAGAATTTTATGATGAGGTAAGCCGAATCTTACAGGAAAGAGAGGGCTGGGCAGATTGCATATTCCTAGACTTCCAGAAAGCGTTTGACACTGTTCCACATGGGAGACTTATTAGGAAGCTGCAATCAATGGCTAGAATAGGTGGAAATGTTTTGGAATGGATAAAAACTTACTTAGAAGGAAGGGAACAGGGGGTTAGAGTAAGACACTCAGGGTCTGAATGGAGAAGAGTTAGTAGTGGAGTTCCACAGGGTTCAGTTTTAGGGCCACTTTTGTTCCTTGTATATGTAAATGACCTCCCAGAGTCTGTAAATTCATTCATGAATATGTTTGCAGATGATGCAAAGATTGTGAAGAAAGTAAAAAACGAGAACAATGGTAGAGAATTTCAGGAGGATCTAAATAATCTGCATGAGTGGTCAGAAAAGTGGCTAATGAAATTCAATACTTCAAAATGTAAGGTAATGAGAATGGGTACAAGTGCAAGAAGGCCCAAGCTTGACTACTCGGTGGCTGGAGTACAACTTCAAGAGAGAGAAAATGAGAGAGATCTAGGAGTAAACATACTGGCAGATTTGTCTCCAGAAATACATATAAATGGCATAGTAAGGGCAGCATATGCATTCTTATCAAATGTAAGGGTAGCCTTCAGGCACATGGACAAGGAAATGTTCAGAAATATTTATGTAACCTATGTGAGGCCAAAACTCGAATATGCAGCCCCCTTTTGGAATCCGCACTTGAAAAAGCACATAGCTAAGCTTGAAAAAGTTCAAAGACATGCCACGAAACTGGTGCCAGAAATACGCAATCTCAGTTATGATGAGAGGCTGAGGGAATTAGACTTATCATCACTCGAAGGTAGAAGAGTGAGGGGGGATATGGTGATAGTGTTTAAATTCCTTCATGGTTATGGTAGAGTGGATAGGGATCGATATTTTGATATGGCTGGCTCTAGAACTAGAGGTGATAGTTTGAAGCTTCGTAAGAAAACTTCTTTGCAGGATGTAAGGAATTACTTTTTCAGTGTAAGAGTAGTTGATAATTGGAATTGGCTAAGCGAGGAGGTAGTTAATGCTATCTCAATCCATAGTTTTAAGGACAGGTATGATAAGTATCACTAAGTATAAAATGGAAGCGATCAGGAGACGGGAAGATACGAGCTTTGGGGTCTTTCCCGTAAACACAATTAGGTAATCACACACACACACACACACACACACACACACACACACACACACATATATATATATATATATATATATATATATATATATATATATATATATATATATATATATATATATATATATATATACATACATATATATATATATATATATATATATATATATATATATATATATATATATATATATATATATATATATATATATATATATATATATATATATATATATATATATATATATATATATATATATATATATATATATATATATATATATATATATATATATATATATATTTATATATATATATATATATATATATATATATATATATATATATATATATATATATATATATATATATATATATATATATATATATATATATATATATATATATATATATAAACAAAATCAGAAACCCTTCATGTCTCTGGATTGTTATCCTATTCTTATTCTGTTTGAACCTTTATTGGACTTCGTTTAAAAAAGCTTCGTTACAAGTTATGAAAAGTGATACAGCACAGGGGGGAGAATTCAAAAGTTAGTGAAAGCTGAAAGAAGCCTGAGAAGCATTCCGAAATTAACCAATTGTGAGAAGACTTTCCTCATCAGATTACTTCTGAGGGTTTGTAAGAGCAAATAAAAGTTCGTTCCAGCTTGAGCTAAAGTTATAATCTTGCTTAATGCTCTCTCTCTCTCTCTCTCTCTCTCTCTCTCTCTCTCTCTCTCTCTCTCTCTCTCTCTCTCTCTCTCTCTCTCTCTCTCTCTCTCTCTCTCTCTCTCTCTCTCTCTCTCAGAGAAGGAAAGCAATCGCTTTAACTTGATTTACTGAGCAAAGGATAGATAGATAGAGAAGTTGGTGGTATAACAGATAGGCAAACAAATGAATACATACATACATGCATACATACATACATACCTACATACATACATACATACATACATACATACATACATACATACATACATACATGCATACATACATACATGCATATGTAATTTGACTGGCTAATAGCTTTTATTTCATAAAAATACATATATTGGAGAAATTTACATATTTATTTACTTTACGTGATTTTAGAGTGAAAATTTGATCAAGAAAAATTTCCATACAACTTATTACAATTAATAGCTATATGTACATCGTACATTAATTTCCGGTACAGGCACTCACAGCAAGTTAAAAGTGCAAACGCAATTCAATTGGTTATAAAAATAATAAAAGGTTAATGATGGGGACACTTATATGAATATGTCAACATGTCAGGTCTCGTCATAATAAATAAAAGAATAAAGCAACTATATAATGAGATAATTGCATTTAAAATATGAAACCAGGGCATTCAAAACCATTGTAATTCACACTTAAAAACATGTAAAACAAATTCTAAAAAGTATAGGAATGATCGGTTCACAAGAACTTCCTTGAAGGGGGAGTGGAAAACACTTTTGTTCAAGGAACATAAAACTCAGATTGAAAATATATCTGAATAAAATACAAAAAGACCCTATTAGAAATTTAAAAGAATGTAGTTCATTAGCATTCAGCCACACTATTCTCATTGGCGTCTCTCTATTTTGTACAAAGCCACTTTTTTGCGATAAAACTTCGAATGCCATTATCAAACAAACTGTGAACATAATATTTCTTATGCAATACATCATGTATTTCTCTTAATATTTATGATGCCAATATTTTAAACTCTGTTGGTTTCATTGAGTAACTGCAGGGACTGGAAAACAAGTAAATACAAGTCTGAATGTGAATCTATTTGAAATAATGATCAAGATTGAGTAACTGTGCTTCCTGACAGTCATAATGGTTACTTTAAGGGTGCGATAATCCTAACATTTTTAATTGCTTTATGGCAACCATAAGTTACTTCCTTAAACCTGCAACCAGTTTTATTTGAATAAGAATGACTATGGTATCATCCAGATAACATTTTCTGAACACGTATTAATAACTGCATAAACTTTCTCTCTGATTTCATTAACGTACTCAGAGCTACTTAATTTATTCAGAATAACAATATACATATATATATATATATATATATATATATATATATATATATATATATATATATATATATATATATATATATATATATATATCAAATAGCACATTACATATGTGAAAACATGAATCATTTTTTACCCCGACCGGGACTCGAACCTAGGACTTATGATTACTAAGTCAAGGCGCTACCACTACACCACAGAAGGTTAAAAGGAACCCAACCTTATAGCTTATATCTGCTATACATAGGAATGAACGCATTCTAACTGAATGCCACTAAGTTCATATTACAGATTCCCCAACCTCACTCGTGGCTTCATTTTAGCATTTAATTCGATTCCCAATCTCATTTGGGCCATGAAATAATCAAATAGCACATTACATATGTGAAAACATGAATCATTTTTTACCCCGACCGGGACTCGAACCTAGGACTTATGATTACTAAGTCAAGGCGCTACCACTACACCACAGAAGGTTAAAAGGAACCCAACCTTATAGCTTATATCTGCTATACATAGGAATGAACGCATTCTAACTGAATGCCACTATGTTCATATTACAGATTCCCCAACCTCACTCGTGGCTTCATTTTAGCATTTAATTCGATTCCCAATCTCATTTGGGCCATGAAATAATCAAATAGCACATTACATATGTGAAAACATATTTGATTATTTCATGGCCCAAATGAGATTGGGAATCGAATTAAATGCTAAAATGAAGCCACGAGTGAGGTTGGGGAATCTGTAATATGAACATAGTGGCATTCAGTTAGAATGCGTTCATTCCTATGTATAGCAGATATAAGCTATAAGGTTGGGTTCCTTTTAACCTTCTGTGGTGTAGTGGTAGCGCCTTGACTTAGTAATCATAAGTCCTAGGTTCGAGTCCCGGTCGGGGTAAAAAATGATTCATATATATATATATATATATATATATATATATATATATATATATATATATATATATATATATATATATATATATATATATATATATATATATATATATATATATATATATATCGGCAGAAAACACAACACTAAAATCATCAAAAAGAAACACACACACACACATCAGGTTTCGTCTTTTAGACCAAGTACAAAAATAGTGACCTCAAAATTATACTCAAACCATCCCATCATCCTGAAGTGTAAATACAAAAATATAAACCCCAAAACACCGTATAATCTTTCATAATGTTGAGTCAGCTAAGATTGCTGAGGTTCTTCGGTCTTGAAAGCGGTAACTGTGGGTACAGTTTTATTTGCAAAAGTCCATTACTATTAATGGAATGATAAAACAATGAAAACAGAGTAAAATGAAAAAAATTATCACACAACTTGAAAATCCTTCAAAATCACTAGCTTCATCGTTTGTGGTAGAGAACTCGTGAAGCACATCCTGAATCTCTCTAGTTACAATGTTCTCATAAGGGTCCCAGTCTGAATCAGGCGAGTCGACTTAAGCCTCGTCGATACTGTCTCACAATAAATCATCCTCTGTACAGTCCAATGCATTAGAGATACCACACTTTCCTTGGAGACTTCAATAAGTTTTAACTAAAAACTGGCTTCATTCTTTCATTCTTTTGCAATTGGCTTCATGATATATTTTTAAGCTGGCAAAGACAGAAGTTAACAACAGACTAAACCGTGGATGCCTTTATAACTCACCTTCACAAGTAGTCGATCACACAACATTGCACTTAAAAGAAGTAGGAAATATCTCTGTTATCTGCTAGAATATGTTAGGAACACACACTAGCGAATATCTTTGTTCATTATACTCCCAGATCCCTACTGCACTTGGGGCTTATTTCCACATTTACCTCTTTTTGTTCAAAAGGAAATTATGATATCTATATATGGGCACTGAAGTATTTTGAAATAATGACATTTATAACTACCCCTTGACTGGATTGAAAATTAAAGAATATCTACATTCCATCAATGCATTTAATGCTTTCCTGAGTAAATCACTGGATATCTAAATGAAGAAGGAAGATTTTATTCTAACTATTGATGCAGGAAATTAAATACTTTAGATGAGAGTATCTGTACAATTTGCAACAAAAACCCACCCTGATATGTTTCCTGATTTCGTATTTAATACTACTCTTCGTTGTATATCCACATATAATATTCATATAAATAGAAAATAGTATATGTAAGCCATGGACTATTTAACTGATCTCATTCCAATATGCACCTACGGCACAAAGACAATAAATCAAGGCCATAAAAGAAATAAAATAATATATAAGAATCAAAACAAGATATTAAATTACTTAGCTGATTATATCTGAACAATTTGTGTCTACTTTTTAATATAAATCTTGAGAAATTTAGCATTTTATTCTTCTCCTAGTTTTATAGACAATAATATTCAAAGAAACATATTACATTATGCATAAACAATGAAGTATTTAAATATAGGAGAATAGAGGTAGGCATCACATACATCTCTGAAACAAATTTAGTGGCTCATGTCCAGCCAGAAATCATATTTAATGTCAATAACTTAGGTGTACTTGTTTATTTAACATGGGTTTAAAATATGCTCATAAAACTGCTGGTTAAGGAATGTGTGGAATGCAGTGAATGAGAAAGTGGAGGAAGTGGAAGAATGGAGTTATTTCAAGGAGGAAGTCGTGATGTGTTCCAAAGCAGTGTGCAGTAAGAGACTAACTGGAAAAAGTAAAAGGAAAGGGTGTGAATGGTGGAATGAGCAGGTGAATGCAGTAGTGGTGGAAAAGAAGCAGGTATTTGAGATATGGTTGCAGGTAGGTGATGTAGAGGCGTATGAAAGGTATTGTGCAAAAGGGAGGTTAACGAATCGCGTGGTGAGGGAAGCAAAGAGAGAAGCAGATGTAAGGTGGGGGTATATGCTTGTCTGATAACATTGAAAGGAATAAATAGATGTTTTAGCAGATGGGCAATTGCTAGTAAATGAAATAAAGGTGAGAGAGATATGTGCTGAATATTTCAAGGAACAGCTAAATGAGGAAGATGATAGAGAGGCAGAGATTGTGCGTGGGTACATGAATGGAGAATGCCAATGTTATGTGATGAGAATGATAGGGAAATAACAAAAGAGTAGATACATTTGGCATTGAGAGCAATGAAAGCAGGTAAAGCACTAGGGATAGTTGGGTGTCATGTTGAATGCTTGTCAAAATAATAATAATAATAATAATAATACTTTATTTCCATTTCAATACAATGGGTATTCGTCAGCCAGGGTAAGCCCCAACCCCCCACTGTGGTGTCCACCCACAGCAGTTCCTGCCAGTTAACAGCTTAAACTCTCGGTCTTGGACGGGAACCGATCTTTCGACCTCATGAATGCGAAGCCAGCGCGTTACCACTGTACTAGCCAGCAGGCTAGTCAGAAGGCTTTAGCCGAATGTATGGTTAGGTTGTTGAAGGCATGTTTCAGGAAAGGGAGGGTTCCAGTTGATTGGAGGAATGTTAGTGTAGTTCCACTTTACAAATGGATAGGAGGTAAGTATGAGTGTAGCAGGTTTAGAGGAATTAGTTTGTTGAGTGTACTTGGTAAGGTATATGGAAGAGTGTTACTCACGAGAATTAGGACAGGTATGCAAGACTGATTGGGGAAGAACAGTTTGGGTTCTGGAGAGGAAGAGGATGTGTGGATCAGGTATTTTTGGTAAGACAGGAGTGTGAGAAGTTCTTGGAGAAAGGTAGAAATACTTTTTGGGCTTTTATGGACTTAGAAAAATCATATGACAGGGTTAATAGAGAGGGGTTGTGAAGTGTGTTGCAACTATATGGAGTAAGTGGAAGTTTGCTGAAAGTGGTGAAGAGTTTTTGCATGAATAGAATAGCATGTGTGAAAGTTTGATATGGTATGAAAGATTGGTTTGAGGTGAATGTGTAATGTCTCCATGGTTTGAATGTGTGTATGGATGGAGTGCTAAGGGAAGTAAATGAAATGTATTAGATAGAGGTTTGCAACTAGTTGGTGAGTATGGAAGGTTGCTGAAACTGAATTAGTTGGTATTTTAGGATGACTGTACTGGTGCCTGATACTGAGAATGAACTGAGTCATTTGGTGACTGAGTTTGATAGGGTGTGTGAAAGAAGGAAGTTACTAGTGAATATTGTTAAAAGAAAAGTCAGGAGATGCACAAGGGGTATTAATGTTGTTATATGGAATGTAGGAATGATAGGGGAGTTGCTTAAAGAAGTTACAAGTTTTTAGGATTTTGTGTCGCATGTATCAAGCAGTGGAAGAGTGGATGCAGAGATAAGTAATAGAGTGAAGGAGGCAAGTAAATGTCTTGGTGGGTTGAAAAGTGTAATGAGAAATAGATATTTAGGAATGAATGCAAAGCGAAGGATATATGAAGATGTGATTGTGATGACAGCATTGCATGAAGCAGAGACTTGGAATACAAGAGAGGAGGAAAGGAACAAGTTGAATATAATGGATATGAGGTGTTTGAAAAGTATGATTGGTGTATCTAGAACAGATAGAGTAAGAAATGAGAATGTCAGGCAGAGAATGAGTGTTGAAAGGAAGCTGTCAGATAGGTTAGATCACAGAGTGTTGAGTTGATTTGGACACATGGAAAGGATGAGTGATGAACGAATAGTGAAGAGAGAGTGGAGCACAGAAATGATTGGAGTTAGGTCAAGAGGGAGACCTAGAATGGGATGAATGCAAGTGGAATGTCAGTGGAGCAGGGAAGAGAACGTGCAAAAGATAGGAATGAGTGGAGAAAGACTGTGTGTGTAGGTGACACAAGCTAAAGGGATTTCTCACACCTGCTGGCACAGTGAACTATGACGGATGGGTGTGAGGGAGTTGCCATGTGATGATGCGGTGGTGGTAAAGCAGCTGCAGCTGTTGGGCCTCATTGTAGAATATCCTTGTCTCCCCACTTTGTGGGTGACCCAAACAAGGTGGAAGGGAGGGAAATGTGGCAACCCTTTATCCCCAAGAATCTAAGAGGAGTGGTTGAGGTATGTGTGCATCATGGTGAATGCGTGTTTCTTGGCTTGGCCGGTCCCCTTACAAGGTGAAATAAGGCCATGTATATGTATTTATGTGAGTTTAATTTATAATCTAAAAGAGTAGCAGACAGGAATGGTCAGCTATTTTATAATAGAATTAGCATTTTAAGTATAATATGAGCTTCATTTACCTGTGACTAAATCTCAATTATAAAACCAAGTAACTACTCATACTTATTAAAGGATGTAATGCGCTTAACCGAAGACAGTGCTACAGTATGTATCATGCCTGAAATAAATAATTGCAAATTTTCATATATAATCATTTTTAGGAATGAAGCCCTAGAGAGAAGAGTGCAAAAACAAAGTGTCTTTTTAAACCGACACAATATTTAATGGTTGCAAACAATAAATTTAGATGAAGGATATTCAATAATGCTTTTAAGGTATTACTTGAATCTTTCCAACTGGTCCCCTGATAAGAGTGAGCTTTTTCTTTATGTCCTAGTGGGACATAAAGAAATGTTGTAGTAATAATACAAGTGCATAAATTTGCATTGGAAGGAGTTGGTAGGGAATGCTGAAAAGTCATTTGAATAAAGTAAAAATACTCTCTACTGATATTCTGAAATAAATATTGAATAACAAAATATGAGAAAGAGACGATGAAACTAAATATTTTTAATTACATAATATTGCATCCCCAGAGACGTTCCGTCCTATGGCCACAGTGAATTTGATTAGGCTAGTTTAAACTCACAAATCTCCGCTAATCGCTAGGCAATCCAACGCTAATATCTTTAATCTAGTACATAACAAATACTCCATATAACTCCTCTCTCTCTCTCTCTCTCTCTCTCTCTCTCTCTCTCTCTCTCTCTCTCTCTCTCTCTCTCTCTCTCTCTCTCTCTCTCTCTCTCTCTCTCTCTCTTTAATTACATTTACTCCCCTTTTTAATGCCCTTGCCATCTCTTTGCATCAGTGTCATTACTGTTCATATTGCCATTATTACAAAGCAACTTCCCCCTAAACGTGAATTGGTAATCAGAAATCCAATAAAACCGACATTAATATGACTGTTATATATTTGCAGTAAAACCAAAAGCCTTCGCAAACTTTAACAGTTAACTTTTTCATTTGCACTGCGAAGTGTAATGGAAGGAGCTATTGTGGACTTTATTAGCATATGAAAATAATTATTACTAGTTTTTCTAATAATGTTCCATAATGCTGGTAACTCATTGCTGACATTATTATTATTATTATTATTATTATTATTATTATTATTATTATTATTATTATTATTATTATTATTATTATTATTATTATTATTATTATTATTATTATTAGTATGAATGAAATGGTGAGAGCAAGAACAGGTGTGAGAGAGAATTGGCAGCCAGAGTAGATATGAATGTTCTGAGATGGTTTGGACATGTGGAGAGGATGGATGATGAAAGTGTGACAGAGTGTTTCGCTCCAAGTCACCAGAGGCTGTTAGATGCCTTATTAGTTAATTTAGTAACTTAACTGTCATTTTTCTAACTAAAAATAATTCCCACTCCTTGACTTTTGCAGATTATGATTATTTGCAGTTTATATTTTAGCTTATAGCTAATTTTAAATATATCTTATTTAATATTATTGTACGCATAGAATGCATTATCCCGATATAAAGGCTGCCCTCTGTTTCTGTTTTCCTACTGTTCCCTCTTTTCAGCGAGCCTATCAGATACGTTTTCTTTACAATTTCCTTATGATAAAATAGCTCTTGCTAATAAATTATTATAAAAATTGTTCTTGCTGATAATTTTGTTTTAAATTTGACCTTGCTGTTATGTCATTAGCCTATCTAGATATATTTCAGTAGCTTCTTTACTATTGAACACTTAAATTCCGTCTCCTACAACGCAAAGAATGTTCCAGAGATTGTTTACCAGTAACCTAATTTTCCATGATTATTCTTGTTTTATTTTATATGCTTCCACTTGTTGCACCTAAACTACTGTCTCTCCCTTGCATCTCTGCTATAATTGCCTGCCAGGAACCACCACTAAAGTAGCCCTAGTATAAAATAAGAGCCAGTTACTGCTCTAGAAATATATCCTACAGATGACGTCACCAGGAGGGACATTAAAGCGTCTTCATTTGGCGGCCAAACATCACAGAGGCAGCATCTTCACAGGAATTCATCTGGCACAAACAAGGTGAGGGATAGTGTATGGTAAAGCTCGTGGGTCAAGCAAATTGGTTTTTAGAGAATTAGTTACATTCGTTACTAGCCAAAACCTACGAATTTTTTCTCAAATTCCATTCCCATACAAGCGAACTTTTGTAGATTACCTAACTGGAATCTCACTTGCCAAAGTTAATTCCTGAACCTGGAAATTACAGCTGATATACATTGCTAAGAAGTTTCTTTTCATTGATTGTGATAATCGAAAATCTCATCCTCTGAAGATTAGTTACGAGCCCGTGAAAATCTATCTCTTCTCCTAACAAATTCTAATTTCATTTCACCCCTTTCTATCATCGTAAACAAAGTGTTTTACGTCAAAAACTCGTGAATAAAGCTATTTGCTATATAAATTGCAATTAATAAATCATTTAACTAAAGTGTTTTATGCTATAAACTGCAAATTATTAAGAGGTAATTTTACCCTGTTGGCTTTGCAAATATTTCCTGTTAACCACAATTTAATAAATGCATACTGTATTTATCTTGCTGATTCTTCATATATTGGGGATAAAGTGTTTTGGGTTATAAGTTGCAAATACTTCAAAAGGTGGTTTTGCCCCTTTCCATTGCAAACAGTTCTTGATAACCAAAAGTGAATGAATACTGTATTTATCTCGTAGATTCTTCCTTTATAAAAAATAGAGTGTTTTACCATATTAATTGCAAATCAGTAATAAGCAATGCAACTTTTGTGGTTGCCCACAATTTAAGGAATACATACAGTACTGTATTTGTCTTGCTTATTCTTCATTTATTGTGAATAAATTGTTTTCCTTTAATACCAACAAAGAATTTATGGTTTTGTATGCTCTTATGTTAGCATAAATATTTCTGGTTAGCTGTGACTAATCAATATATTTTCATCCAGTAGAATAATATTGGAAACTCATTATATGTGTGCTCAGGCTTTCAGTTTCCCATTATTAACAGTTTGTCGTTTCTGTTTCTGCAATTGCAGTGTCCTCTATTCTACTCTGCCAGTGTGACAGAGGAAATCGTCGAGTTGAGGTCAAAGTCTTGGCATACATCTGTGGTGCCAGGAAATGAAATCGTGCTCACCACCTCCGGGATACGAGGCAGCATTTCATAAAATTTAATTAAAAAATCTAATTCAATTCTTTTAATGTCACTGCATTTCCAAAATTAAAAGAAAGTTGAATTCTGAGTTTCATTTAACCGAGTGGTGATATATGGGTGGGGTGTTCAAGTACAAATATCTGTCCTGTCTTCGTGAGCTCTTAACCGAGTTCAGTACTTTGAGTCCCCTTAGTAAAACAGAATCTTAGCAACTCTCCATTCCCACAACAATATTGGCGCCTGAACTGGGACCCGAACAGACAGACTGATTTTGATAAATTTATTTTTATTTGCTTTTTAACACTGCACATGAAACCCGATTACCATTGGCTCGATTATTGAAATGAATGAATCTTAGGCTGCACACAAACATTTTATCGCTAAAGACGTTGCGGACCAGATTTTTTTTTTAATTTTCAAAATCAAGTATGTTAACTAATATTTTCTGGCTTACCATGTGGTAAACAAAATTTCAGGAAATCTGCATGAGATTATGTGGTAACAGACTTGAGAAATTTTGCATGACGAGAAGACATGTAATTTAAAATTTCATTTATTTGCATGATAAGATTGAGTTTTAAAGCATTCGTGTTTTATATATCCGTTAAAGGGTAATACTTGTTAAGAATTGTTTATATTTCCTTGGGATTTAGGAATTGGGAGTAAGCATATTAAGTATTTTGCTTATAATTGATTTTTATATTCAAGCATTGACTGCTCATAGATTGGGAAGAAAAACTTTGGTGTCGTTTATTGAGCCTAGGCTAAGCCCTTCATGTGTCTGAGTTGTCACTCAAAAATAAATTTTTTCATTACTAGTAGACATGTGTAATCTGGCTGCTTTGTATGCCGTTAGCTTATCTTTGGTGTATTTTGCATAGGATTGTGCCCTTTTGGCAACACTCCAGAGTGTTACTTACGACATTTTATTTGTGGGTACTGCCATATACGCGCTCATTTGCAAGCACGACCGCTATGCTATACTTGTTTGTATTCTCTGGCACTGGGTGCTAGTCGGTAAAATTCATTGTTGCTCATTCCTTTCATTTGCACCATAACCACAAGTACTCCCACATATTGCTGTTAAGCAGGCATGACTGCCATCCTGTTTTACCAGTGTTTCATGCACTGTCTTGCAACATTTTGCTGCTGTTACACTTGATTGTATTTTGAGTCACTTTTATGGTGAGGTTTTGAGATCACTTTTACGTTTAAGTTTGAACTGTGGTGTTGATTTTTTTCTCTCCTTGTTGTTGTGTGGTTCTTTCATTTTTTTCTACTATTGTAGAAATTTGTTAGTGGTTGTTTTTTTTTGGCACTTCATTATTGACTGTTTAGGAAACTACCATGGCAACTGGGCAGTCACAGGAAACAAACATGGAAACCAGGCAGTCACAGGAAACCATCGAAACATTCGATGAGGAGCGTTACCTGGACATAATGATTGCTAGGGGTGAGATATACAGTTTTTCCCCAGGACAGAAGCTCCTCGAATGGGCTCATGAGAAGATGGTTGAACGCCGAGATAAGCTGGAGAAGAAAGCCAGTGACGAGGCACAGGCACAATCCCAACTTGATTACAACAAGGCACAGGCACATGCCCAACACGATTAAGACCAGGCACAGGCACAAGCACTATGCGAACATGAGCTTGAGCCTGCTCGCCTTCAAGCGGGATTCCCAGACAGTGGTCGTTCATCTGGAAATGGGGACCAGCCTCGTGAGAGGACCCCCCCAATACAGAAATACGAAGACGATGGCAAGAAACTTTTTGATACTTACATCCGCTCTTTCGAAAGTCTTGTGACAGCTAGCGGAGGCACAGTTGCTGAGAAGAGTCATTGGCTGCTCACCTCCATACCACCCCGTCTGCTCGCCCTGGTCAATGAACTCGACCAAATGCAACTGAGGTACTATGAGAAAGTTAAAAGCACACTCCTGGCCTCGCAGAACCTTTCACCAGCTGAGTGTCGTGCTAGGTATATTTCTGCTCTCCCATTGAAGGAGGAGAACTGTAGTACCTTTGACAAATGCAAGGCTCTCCTCTTTAATGATTTGTTGTGAGTTGCAAAGTGTCCTCGTGAGAAGTTGTATGCCTACTTGATGCTTGATGTAATTGCCAATGACCTCCTTCCGGATGTTGTTGCATATGTAAGGACTCAGCTTAAGGATGAGATCAACTACGAGAAAAGTTTAGCCGCTGTGGATGAGTACCTCCAGCATAACCAGCCTGGAGTACATCTCTGTGATGTTTTGAGGGCAAGAAGGGCTGATTCCAAGGTTCATTCTCAGAGTTTTATCTCCTCCGCTGCAGGCCATGATTCTCACTGGAAAGGAGATCACAGGAATGGGAAGCACAAGGGCCCCTCGCAGAACTCACATCATCCAGCACATCCTCGTCACACTCCTGAGCCTCATTATGGCCATGCACCCACACTCAATAAGGATGACTCTGTAAGACCTAAGCCTCAGCAGTTCAGAGGCAAAAGCCATTACTCTGCTCCACCTTCCCAGGATTTTCAGCCAAACTCTAAGAGCCACCACGCTCCCTCACACAGTGGCAGCCAGCATAGCTGTCTGGCCATGCACTTGGCCCATGCTGTAGAAATAAGGCCAGAAAGGGCCACTGAGGATAACGCCGAGGAACCTCCGTACAAACTTGCCAATGTGGAATTCACCGAACATGATGATCCGGAGGTGATCCCAAAATGCCTAGGAATTATAAATGGTGTGGAAGCTGAGATAGCAATCAACACAGGGACCAATGGCATATTTGTTGACGAGAGATTCGTCAAGGATGAAGATTTTAACGGCAAAGTCGTTCTTGTGCGGGTTGCTGAAGGAACACCCCAAATACGACGCTGCTGTGTCATTGACCTGGATTGCAAATACTACAAGGGAAAAGCCCCAGCTGTGGCAATGATTGGGCTTATGCACCCTATCTTGCTGGGTCATGTACTGAACCTAGTTCCTATTTTCCAGGCCGACTTCTACCATAAGGACATTTCTCATTATATCTTCCCTCGGGCGAAGTCACATGAAGTCATTTCAGCAGCAACTCCTGGCGTCGATGCTAAGAATTTGAACGATTCTCCGACTAACTCTGTTGAGTCTGCCGCAGTTAGTACACGTAATGTGGAACGCGGAGTTTCCCCCTCCTTTACCAGATGATGCACCTCTAGAGCCATTGAAGTCCCGTCTAGACTTTGCCAAATTGCAGCAAGACTGCCCCAGCTCAAACGCTGGATGCAGCAGGCCACTGAGGGAAGGACCTTCTCGGTGAGGGGAGTAGGCCAGATCACTTATGCCCTTGAAGATGGAGTACTTCGTAGGCATGTGACTAAAGATGGCCACACATTTAAACAGTTGGTGGTGCCCGCTTTGTTGCGCCGCCAGGCTATGCATGTGGCACACCATTTACCTGTGAGTGGACACAGAGGCAAAGCAAAAACTCGGCATGTCCTTCAGAAGGCTTTTGCATGGCCAAACATGTACGCCGAGGTAGACAGATATGTGGGCTCCTGCCCTATCTGTCAATCCACCGGTACCGAAAGTTCCCAAGGAGATAACTAAGCTTTCAATGGAACCATTTTCCAGTTGCTATTGACATATTTGGTCCTATTAACCCAGCTTTGTCCACGGGGAAACAGTTCTTCCTGGTATACTTGGACCTGGCAACAAGGTACCCAGATGCAGTGCCACTGTCTTCTATCACTACTGAAGCAGTCGCTCATGCCCTATTTGAAATCTGCTCCAGGGTTGGCTTTCCTGAGCAGGTCACTTCTGACAATGGAAGTCAGTTTACAAGTAGGCACTTTGAGGCTTTCTGTAACCTTTTAGAAATGAAGCACATTCGTACGAGTGTCTATCATGCCCAATCAAATGGAACATGCAAACGCTATAACAGAACATTGAAGCAATGTTCGGCAAACTAGTGATAGATATACCTAGGCAGAGGGACAAGTATGTCCCTGCTGCACTTTTCTCCTTCAGAGACACACCTCATGACACTACTGGAGACTCGCCTTTCGAGCTGATTTATGGTCATAAAGTCAGAGGCCCAGTGGAATTCTTGGCAGAATTTTGGGATTCACCTACCATTGAAGATGACGAAAGGGACGTCCATGAGTATATTTTGAAGTTTTTGTCCCATCTCAAAAAGGCTTGGAAAACTGCACAATTAGCCATTAAGGGTCACCAACAGACTGCCAATCTCCTCTTTGACAAGCGTGCCCAACGTCGTGCCCTGACACCTGGAGATCTAGCTCTGTTACTTCTTCCAACAGATACTCGCAAGCTAATGCTAAGCTGGAAAGGACCGTACACTGTGGTACACCGTGTGACCCCTGACAATTATGTGCTAAATGTTGATGGCAATAACAGGAAATACCATATTAACCAGCTGAAGCTGTATTGTGAGGACCCAGAGGCCCACAGGGATCCTGCGCTGGCACTCTCAGCAACCCCTATAGATGCCCTCAGCATCAACAGAACCTCCGAGGTTGCAGCAACACAGGTGCTCCATTATAGCCACCCTTTTCTTCCTATATTGGAATACTCCACCCTTGCAGTGGAGACAGACTTACGGGAGTGGAGTTTTTCGGAAGAAGCCCCTCTGGCCGCAGCCACCGCCCTCGCAATTGAAGACATAAGCTTAGCTTTTGATGATGGTAAGGATCCTGCCATTCCCACACACCAATAGGAAAGTGTGAGTAATTGCATTATTAACTCCATGCTGCAACCGAGTCAACGGGAACAGCTGAACAAGCTATTAGAGGACTACGAGAACGTCTTCAATGACCTCCCGGGCATTACCGCTACCCTTGAGCATCATGTCAGATTGACTGACCCAGAGCCATTTTGGCATTCCTATGGCCTTCCCCACCAGCTGTCCGTATGGCTGAAGAAAGATCTTGACACTTGGGTCCGCCTCGGAATAGATGAAAAGAGCATTTCGCCTTTGTGTTTGCCGTTACTGGCAGTGTGTAAGCGAGATGGCAGTCACAGGTTGTGCCTTGACTGTCGTAAGCTTAACTCCCATACCATCTTTGATGGAGAGCCCATTGCTGACACCAAGCATATTTTGTCATTGCTCTCCCGAGCTCGTTACCTGTCCAAGTTGGATCTGGCCAGTGAATTTTGGCAAGTCCCGCTGAGCGAGACTACCAAGCCTCTAACAGCCTTTTCCACAAGATATGGTCTATACCAGCTCAGGGTCATGCCTTTTGGTATGGTAAATACCCCTGGCAGCTTCAGCAGACTCATGAGGATAGTACTACAGGATCTCAACAATATTTCATACTTTATAGATGACATCTTGGTGCATTCTCAGGATTAGTCATCGCACCTCGAGACTCTCCGCAGAGTTCTTACTCATCTGAACCAGCATGGACTTCATTTAAAGCCTTCCAAACTTGAGACTGGTTTTACACAATTGCAGTATCTCAGCCACTTGGTGGGAGAAGGGGTTATGTCCCCTTTACATGACAGGGTGCAAGCTATTAAGGATATGGAGAAACCTGCTACTGTCACTCAACTGAGATCATTACTGGTAGTGTCGGCTACTACCAACAGTTCATTCCACACTTTAATACTATTGCTGCCTCTTTGCAGCAAATGATCTCCTCAAAGCAAAGTAAAACCTCCCCTGTCCAATGGACAGATGAAGCGGAGAGAGCATTTTTCAAGCTCTGAGTAACATTGGCAGGTGAGCCAGTATTACAACTGGTAAACCCTGATTTTCCACTTACTAGCAGACCGACTCCTCAGACAAAGGCCTGGGTGCCGTGCTCTTGCAAACCCGATCAGACAACTCAGCAGAAGTAGCTCCAGTGCGATATGCAAGCTGCAGGCTTCGCCCTGCAGAGCGAAATTACTCCACCGTGGAGAAGGAAGCCCTAGCTGCCTATTGGGCCATAAAGAAATTTGAAGTCCATCTGTATGGCCAACATTTTACACTGAGAACCGGCCACCATCCTCTCCTATATTTACAGATTGCAGACAAGGTAAATCCTCACCTGAAAAGGTGGGCACTTTACCTGAATATTTTCAAATTCATAGCCCAACATGTTGATGGAAAGGACAATGACCTTGCTGATCTACTAATTCGACGGTCGTTAGCCTCAAATGAGGAAGCTGGTGCTGCTAGCCTCAATTTGACTAGTCGGTGAAGATTACTTCTCTGATGTGTTGTTTATTTTTAATGTTTATTTTTTATGTCTTTAATACTGTACTGTACTTGTTCATTTTAGCGTACACACTTTATTCCTAATGGAAGACGAAAAAGATGGAGAATATTTCTTTGATCGTAGTTTTATATTTCCCTTTGTGGGACTCTGAAAGCCAGAACATGGCGGAAACATTCTAGTTTAGTGTTGAATAGCAGAAACTGTTTTAAATCCAGTCGCCAATGTTAATGATGACTTGGTTCATATTTTCCATTTGCGTATACTGTATTGTTTTTGTATATTGTTTTATTGCCTTATTGCATGTGAAGCATTCTTAAACTTAAATATTGATATTCACTGATATCTAATTGTGATTTTCATTTTCTTGAATTTTGAATTTGATCACATTTCTTTTATGTTTTGCATGTCATTTAATGTTTTGTTTATAAGAATTGTTCACTTTTCCTAATAGTATATGTTCCAGTGGTGGATCCCATTCTTGTTTTTCATTTGTTCTTTTCCATGAGAAGGATATCTCATCCCTCATATTAACACTGAAGTCACCATAACTTCCTCTGTTCTTTTTTTGCTTTCTGTAGTAGAATTTTGCTAAATCAATATTCTCTAGAAAGTGCCTTTGTGACACAGTGTTTCGTTTAAGTCACCAGAGGCTGTTAGATGCCTTATTAGTTAATTTAGTAACTTAACTGTCATTTTTCTAACTAAAAATAATTCCCATTCCCTGACTTTTGCAGATTATGATTATTTGCAGTTTATATTTTAGCTTATAGCTAATTTTAAATATACCTTATTTAATATTCTTGTATGTGTAGAAAGCATAATCCCGATATAAAGGCTGCCCCCTGTTTCTGTTTTCCTACCGTTCCCTCTTTTCAGCGAGCCTATCAGATACATTTTCTTTACAATTTTCTTATGATAAATAATAATAATAATAATAATTTTATTCAGCCTCCAGAGGAGATAAATAGCATACATAGAAATACAATAGGATTTTGCAAAAACACATAATTATATATTACATTGCATGCTCATATTTATGTAAGAAAAATTTTAAAATGGAGACAGCAGAGCATTCATCATTTCCCTATTCTCTTTATTCAGATTGCTAGAGAGAACTATAATAGAGTCAACTAGTCCATCATTTTTTGAGAATACTGTTTTGAAGTTATTTTTAACATAATGATTTTCACATATTGACTTCACAAAGGACAAATTGAATTTTTTACATGTATTCATTACTCTACCAACTAGGTTTCTTTCATCTCTTTTTTTATTGCTTAAGTACAATCGTAGAATATAATTGTAAAATTTTGCAGTTCGTGAACTTGAAAGCATACAATTTTTAAGTAATGTAATCTCCTGCTGTCTAATAGAAAAACCAATACGTGGAATCTTCATTGCATCAAGCAGGGGTGTACTTTTACATGTGTGTTTTGAGTTTAGTGCTGATTTTAAGAGTTTACTCTGTAGTTTTTCTGTCTCTTCCATTACTTTTTTGCTTTGTGAGACACACTGATGCCCATATATGAGCACAGGGCGTATCGCTGTGTTAAATAAGTATGAAATTGATGCTGCTTCAGAACCATTAGAAAATACACCCGTACTTTTCAGTGCAATGAAGGCTCCACGTGCTGCCTTGATCCTTGAGTTGGCATGGGCATTCTTATCATTGGACAGACAAACTCCCAAATATTTTAAACTGTCAACTTCTTTCAAACATGATTCTTCAAGGAACCATTTTTTGTTCTTAAAATTGCTTTTACCAAATGTCATGCAAAGTGTTTTCTCTGGGTTGAATCTCAGTCCATGATTAGTGATGTATTCATTGGCATAATTGATTAGGGTTTGCAGTCCAGTGATAGTTGCACTACATAATAATATATCATATGCATAACAGAGCACATTATAACTTACATTATCAATCATGATGCCTCCTTCCATATTTGATAGGTTATCTATCATGTCTTGATAAAACAAGTTGAATAAGAAAGGGGACGAAAGGCCTCCTTGCCTAGTTCCCTTCTTTATTGGGATATCCTCACTCATAATATCACCCCATTTAATTTGAACTGTTCTTCTACGATACCAATACACAAGTATCTGCCAGTAAATGTCTGGAATGATGTCTTGTGCTTTTTTGAATAGAATACCATGCGGTATTCCATCAAAAGCACCTTCCGCATCTAAAGAGCAAACACATACAGGGGAGCCATTTGAGTTCATATATTGTATGATATCATGGGTATGGGCGGCAGCCATTGTGGTTCCTCTATTTGGTACAAATCGAAATTGAAGGTCGTGAAATTTATGACCTTCACATTCTGCAAGAATAATGATTTCTAACAATTTTGAAAAGGTGGTTGAAATGATTATTGGTCTGTAATTTTTGGGCACAGATGTATCACAGTTGGGTTTTTTGAGAAGTGGGATGAGAAGGCCCCCAGCAAAGGAGTCTGGCACTATTCCAAATCTAATACATAATGTAATAATTTCACATAAAGCTTTTATAATTTTTGTTCCAACTGCCCATCTCAAATGCTCAGCAGTGATCCCATCAATCCCCGCTGCGCATCCCAGACGTAGCTTTTTAATATAATGAACTAATTTTTCTTCTGTTAAATTAAAGCTTTGGTATACATGACTTTGTATAAGTGAGTACTTTTCATTCACTTCTAGAGATGCATTGGCAATAAATAAGTTATGTTTGGAATCATCTGCATCAAATTTTTTCTTGAAGTGGTCTATTAATGTACTAATGGAGATATCATTATAGTTATTAGCCTGGGATTGTTTATTCTTTCGGATAAGGTTTCAAAACTGTTTAATTCTCTTACTACCATAAAAGGAATTTAATTTATTCAACATATTTTGATTGCTTGTATTTATTGCCATGCTACATGTGTTACGATATGTTTTCTTGGCAAGTTTGTAGGAGTCATATATATGTCCCTTTCATGGACGGTCACATGAGTCCCACAACCCGTGCCAAAAACGTTGCCTATCCCTTGCTATAAGGCAGTTTTCATCCCACCAGTGCCTTCTCAGATATATACCTTTGTATTCACTATTATTATTAGTGGACTTGACTGCTTTGTGCATGACTGTGGTTACACTATTGCACAAATCATTTACAAATTCTGTTGCCTTTGCATGACTGTCAGTTTCTTCCAGAGGTATCCTAATCAAGTTGTTTTCAAGTTTGGTGATATTTATGTTATATTGCTTGCATAACTCTATTTTTGTCCAATTTAATGCTGGGTACTTGCTTGCTGGATTAGGGGGAGTTTGGCATAATTTACTTTCTGCATTAATAATTATAGAAGATTTAATTGGGAAGTGATCACTAACATTATTTGAAAGACTGGATAGAATTCGACAGTCCTGCACCTGGCTTGATGCAAATTTAGATAAAAAGACATGGTCTATATATGATTTATGGACACTGTTTTCATATGTATAATTGATTTTCTGATGAAAATCAAAATTGCAGCAATACATCTCATTATTACATAAGAAGTCATGCAATAAAAGGCTGTGCCGATTGAAAGGACGTCTTTTGTACCACTGGTGGGGAAGGTGATGATGCTGTGGTAATTGAGCATTCATATCACCAATTAGCATCACAGGTGATGGGTCATTATTGTCTATTATATTTTGAATTTTTTCTAAAGTTTCACTATACAAACCCGCTCTAGTGGCACTACCATCATAGTATGGCATGTATGCCCCTATGATAGTTAATAGAGTTTTTCCACCAGATATAAGTTTAATTGCACAAATTTTATCATCATCAACCTCAATATTTATATAACTAATATTAGGTAATTTCTTGTAAATAAAACATACCCCACCATATGGGCATCCTTCTAATGTCACTTCAGGGTCTACACTTGTTTTCAATATGCAATGGTAATTTTGTAATTGTAACTCTTGTCTAATTACACTTAAATCATCTGCTTTCAACCAAGTCTCACTTAAGAACATGCAATCTACGTGAGACATTTGATTAATTATCATATCAAAAGAGCTTTTCAAACCATTGCAATTGTAACTAAAAAATTTAAAGTTCAGAGAGGATCTACCAGTACCTGATTTGTCCGCTTCTTGATGGTAAAGGTGGGAAGTTGTTTCCATACCAGTGCGCCCCGTAGACATTCTGGGAAAGGTACGGGGGACTTGTATTTTCCCATCCCCAGTTTTCGTAGTCTCTCCCTCTTTGATATCCATGGTATATCTCCCTTTCACGGGGGGAGATATGGCGGGGGAGGTGGTCCTCTGTATGCCATGTAGAAGTATGGGAGAAGTCGACTCGAGGATGTCGTCTCCTTGTGCTGTTACCTTGGGCTTCTTGGGACCTGGGATTGAACCTCGGGGGATGGTATGTGCTTGACCACCATCTCGTCCTGCTGTCCTGTATTCTATTACTGGGGCGGGGCTGGTAAGGGGCGGCCTGCAGCAGGGGACGTCTGTTGGTGAGAAAGGGCCGAACTATGATGCCATCTAGCCAAGGTTGTTCATTAAAGATAGTATCCTTATATTTTTCGGGTATTGTGGCAACAAAGGACTTCCCACGTTTCTTCCTCCCCAAGTCTTTTACATGAATATTATTGTAGGGGATGCCACGGCCTACCAGCTCCATTTTGATATCCTCCGGTCTTGTTGTTAAAGCTGTGCCACTAATATATACTCGGTAGGTAGCTTCCATAGACCTCTCATTTTGTGTGCAGGAAGGACTCTTTTCAGTGTTTACTTTTCTATGAAGGAGGCACTCATTTGGAAAAGCCGTATCTGATTGATCCCTTAGCATGTTTTGACAATGTTCTCCTTCCGTTGCAGGTGAATCATCCTCAACACACTCGTCAGGTAGTCTTTGGAAAGAATTATGAAGCGGGATTGTTGGAGAAGAGATATTGACTGCTTCATTTGGTTTGGTGCCATTACTTGTCAATGGGATATTCGGGGGTGGGACTTGCAGTGTTTGCAAGCTGCAATGACTGCAACATGTTGAAGTTATTGTAGATCTTTCAAGGCTATTAATCTTTTCATGTAGTAACTTTACTTGTTCTGTTAAATTGCCAATCACTTGAATCAAGTCAGCAATACACTCTGACTCAGTAATTCCTTCAGCACTTGTTTCCTGGGATGGCTGACTAACAAATACTTTTTCAGTATCATTACAGAATGTCTGATCTTGAACACAGGATCCAATTATATATATATCATTCACTAACTTATTTAATGCTTGACGCTTAATCATCCTTTTTTCCTTATACTGGGGAAAGATTTCAACTAATGAAACATATAGGGAGCTTCTGATGTTCATGAGAGTATTATGATCCATGTTTTCCAAGATTTCCTTAATATCCATTGCTGAATATTGATGTATCAATCTCAAAGAGGAAGCATATACCTGTGGCAGCAGTGAACCTTCTATGGCAGCAAGATCAGCCAAGGTTTTAATTTCCTGAGTTGTGACATCATTGCTATTGCTTCCGTCATTATGTAGTTCAAGAAGTGTTGTATCGTGAAGAATTCCTGGAGCCATTTTGTGCAGAAGATTCAAGTCCTTTAGTTGTATATTAGACAATTCTTGTATCTGTTCCATGGGATGATGACAACTTTTCTGAAGCCACAGGACCAGGCGAAACGGGATTCGTCGGGGGCAAAAGCACAATTCCAGGATTCACCACCAGGTGCGTAATTGTTGCCTTCCCGACCGGTGATTAGTTCGCCAATCACACGTGCTTCACCTGATGACTGCAAAAGGTCCCTCAGCTGACGTCATCCTGAGTCCATTTATCGAAAAAGCGCCAACTTTACGGGAAAACAGCAGAAACCAAGGGAAAAAAACTTGGTAGTTGCTTGAATATGGTAAAACAAGATCACCAAAGCAAGATTCTTATATCCTCTCCAGTTTAAGCAGAATTTAAAAAGAATGAGATTTTTTTTTCTTTCTCTAAACACTGTAAATACGGTACGAATCGGCAAATATAATACGATGCTAAAGGTTTAAGTGTAAAATAGCTCTTGCTAATAAATTATTATAAAAATTGTTCTTGCTGATAATTTTGTTATAAATTTGAACTTGCTGTTATGTCATTAGCCTGTCTAGATATATTTTAGTAGCTTCTTTATTATTTAAATACTTAAATTCCGTCTCCTACAACGCAAAGAATGTTCCAGAGATTGTTTACCAGTACCCTAATTTTCCATTATTATTCTTGTTTTATTTTATTTGCTTTCACTTGTTGCACCTAAAATACTGTCTCTCCCTTGCATCTCTGCTATAATTGCCTGCCAGGAACCACCACTAAAGTAGCCCTGGCATAAAATAAGAGCCAGTTACTGTTCTAGAAATATATCCTACAGATGACGTCACCAGGAGGGACATTGAAGCGTTCTCATTTGGCGGCCAAACATGCCAGAGGCAGCATCTCGCCTTAGCAGTCAAGCTTATTTTAAACCTTATTTAAGTGGCATCTTCACAGAAATTCATCTGGCACAAACAAGGTGAGGGATAGTGTATGGTAAAGATCGTGGGTCAAGCAAATTGGTTTTTCGAGAATTAGTTACATTCGTTACTGGTCAAATCTTACGAATTTTTTCTCAGATTCCATTCCCATACAAGCGAACTTTTGTAGATTACCTAACTGAAATCTAACTTGCCAAAGTTAATTCCTTATCCTGAAAATTACAGCTGAAATACATTGCTAAGAAGTTTCTTTTCATTGAATGTCATAAATGGAAATCTCATCCTGTGAAGATGGGTTATGAGCCCGTGAAAATCTATCCCTTCTCCTAACAAATTCTAATTTCATTTCACCCCTTTCTATCATTGTAAATAAAGTGTTTTACATAAAAAAATCGTGAATAAAGCTATTTGCTATATAAATTGCAAATAATCATTTAACTAAAGTATTTTATGCAATAAACTGCAAATGATTAAAAGGTAATTTTATCCTGTTGGCTTTGCAAATATTTCCTGTTAACCACAATTTAATGAATGCATACTGTATTTATCTTGCTGATTCTTCATATATTGGGGATAAAGTGTTTTGAGTTATAAGTTGCAAATACTTCAAAAGGTGGTTTTGCCCCTTTTCATTGCAAACAGTTCTTGATAACCAAAAGTGAATGAATACTGTATTTATCTCGTAGATTCTTCCTTTATCAAATATGGAGTGTTTTACCATATTAATTGCAAATCAGTAATAAGCATTGCAACTTTTCTGGTTTGCCCACAATTTAAGGAATACATACAGTACTGTATTTGTCTTGCTTATTCTTTATTTATTGTGAATAAATTGTTTTCCTTTAATACCAGCTAAGAATTAATGGTTTTGTATGCTCTTATGGCAGCATAAATATTTCTGGTTAGCTGTGACTAACCAATATATTTTCATCCAGTAGAATAATATTGGAAACTCATTATATGTGTGCTCAGGCTTTCAGTTTCCCATTATGAACAGTGTGTCGTTTCTGTTTCTGCAATAGCACTGTCCTCTATTCTACTCTGCCAGTGTGAAAGAGGTAATCGTCGAGTTGAGGCCAAAGTCTTGGCATACATCTGTGGTGCCAGGAAACGAAATCGTGCTCACCACCTCCGGTTTGAGGCAGCATTTCATAAAATTTAAATAAAATATTTAATTTAATTCTTTTAATGTCATTGCATTTCCAAAATTAAAAGAAAGTTGGATTCTAAGTTTCATTTAACTGAGTAGTGATATACAGGTGGGGTGTTAAAGTACAAATATCTGTCCTGTCTGTTTGTGAGCTCTTAACCGAGTTCAATACTTTGAGTCCCCTTACTAAAACAGAATCTTAACAACTCTCCATTCCTACAGAAGACTGCTGAAAAAGGTGATGAATACAAGAGTTGATGGGAGAAATGCTAGAAGGAGGCCTTGATTTGAGTGGATGGATGGAGTAAGGAGAACCCTGAATGATAGGAGGATGGATGTGAGAGACGCAAGTGAGCGTGCTAGGAATAGGAATGAGTGGTGAGCGATTGTTACTCAGCTCTGATGGGTATCTGCTGTTGCCACGGGGCTGCATCTTACAGAGGTAGCCTTGTGGTGGGGGCAGTAGGGGAGTTGACATTATGAAGCGACACAGGTTGTGGAAGAGCCTGGAGGATGGGCTGTGGCACTCCAGCAATGCCATCTGAACGGTCACTAGCTCCCTCGTCATTGCCCATAGAGCAAAGTAATCCCCTAATTGCTTTTTTTTTTATGTCGGTTACCCCCCAGATTGGGGGAAACAGCCAAGGTAAATTAAATATTATTATCATTATTATTATCATTGTTATGATGTATGGAGCAGAGGCATGAGCAATAAAGAAGACACAAGAGAAAATGCTGTTTGTAGCAAAGATGAAGATGTTGAGATGGATGTGTGGGGTGATGACGAAAAGCGATAAGATCAGAAACGAGGTAATTAGAGGTACCTCAAAAGTTAGAGAAATATCAGATAAGATACAAGTAAGTAGACTAAGGTGGTATGGTCATGACGTTAGAAAGGATGAACAGCCAATGACTGGCACTGTTTACAAGTTGAGAGCTCTCCAATATTTAGAAATAAACAAGAGACAGTGACCTACTTCGGACGTTAAATCACCCAAGCAAGGAATCTAAGACCATAGTGACTCTCTAGAACAGTTGTTACCAATCTGTAGTCCGTGGAGCCCTGGTGGTCCGCAAAGGTAGTACTGGGGGTCCGTGAACTGAATTGAAATATATATATATATATATATATATATATATATATATATATATATATATATATATATATATATATATATATATATATATATATATATATATATATATATATATGTAAGTGAATAAGCATATTAAAAGAAAACAATGATAATGCAGTTATACAAAGGCAACGTAATGTACCCATGCTCTCATAATTATGGCAATATTAAAAATAAACGTTTCCTGATTATATAATTTATTTATTTTTCTTTTCTTTCTCTCTTTAGTTTTTTATGCATTTAAAACTGTACATGAAAATGACAAGTCGGATGTCAGGCAATCACAGTACAGTACGACCGAAGCATTTATACGTGTGAGATTACCAACCTGTCATGTGTTGAACACGTGCAGTCGGACATTGGCGTGCGAGCTCAGTCTGAGCTGAAGTTCTGAACACTGATTGCTGCAACTTTGCTCTTCCTTCACCGTCTTCACGTTTTGTATCGACAGTTGCATCCAAACGTTAATGCAACTTGAGCAGTCCGTAGTCAGTGCGTCTGTGTTTGATTCCCGAACCTTAATATTTAGTTGTATTAACTACATCAGTGACTATTTATTGTAAATATCTGATTGTATGATGGATCGGTGGTTAAAACCCGGAAGCATGTTAAAACGAGACAGTAGTGACATAGAAGGTGAATGTACGACAAACTCAAGGGAAAAGACACTGACTCATCAGTCGAAAAGCAAAAACCGTAAATACTGTGATGAATACATATCCTTTGGATTTATATGTAGAGACAGTGAAGGTGAACAGAAACCACAATGTGTTCTCTGTTATGAAATATTGTCCAATGAAACTATGAAGCCAGCCAAACTTCGCCGGCATTTTGAAACTAAGCATAAGGAGCATACTAACAAACCTGTTGAATATTTTCAAAGAAGTCGGGAATAACTGCTTTCAAGCAAAATATTATAGAAAAAATAGCAACCGGGGGTGATAATAAAAATGCTGTGTGTGCTTTGTATGATGTTTCTCTTTTAATAGCAAAGAGTGGAAAACCACACACAATAGCAGAGGAACTAATTCTGCCTGCTGCCAAAGCAATGGCCTCTAGGATGCATGGAGACAAAGTATCAAAGAGTTTTGATCTCATTTCATTGTCAAACCCCACTGTCAAGCGGCGAATAGAAGACATGTCTGACAGTGTTGAAAATCAACTAGTGAAGAGAGTGATTAAAAGTCCGTATTATTCTTTACAATTAGATGAAAGTACAGATGTTGCTAACAGTGCTGATTTACTTGCATTCATACGATATGAATTTGACGGTACAATTAAGGAAGATTTTCTCTTTTGCTAGGCATTGCCAACACACACAACTGGTGAGTCTATTTTTAATAGTTTGAATGATTTTATAATAGCTAATGAAATTGGATGGTCAAAGTGTGTAGGAGTCAGTACAGATGGGGCTCCCGCAATGTCGGGAAAGTACAAAGGACTCAAGGCAAAAATCCAAGCTATAATACCAAATGTCAAGTGGACTCATTGCTGCATACATAGAGAATCGTTGGCAGCAAAGAAAATGCCAGAAAAATTGAAGACGACTCTAGATGAAGTAGTGAAAGTAGTTAACTTCATAAAAGCTCAGCCCTTAAATTCTCGTATTTTTAGTGTTCTTTGTGAGGAGATGGGTAGCGCTCATGAACAACTGCTCTTGCATTCTCAAGTGCGGTGGTTGTCCCAGGGTAAAGTACTTACCCGCATATTTGAGTTGCGTGATGAAATAAGACTATTTCTTCATGATAAATCATTTCATGGGAGAGAATGGTTTAATAACTTTTCGTGGCTAGCTATTGTGGCATACATGGCTGACATCTTTACTTATTTGAATAACCTAAATTTGAGCCTACAAGGGAGATCCGTAACTATTTTTAAAGTTGAAGATAAAGTGGAAGCCATGATCAAGAAATTAGAATTGTGGTCTGAACGTCTGCATAGTGGTGTGTTTGAATCCTTTCCAACACTTTATGACTTTCTTGGAACTTCTGAAGAAAACATTCTGAAGAAATAAGAAGCCTGTTTATTCAGCATTTGGAAGATTTAAAGATCAGTTTTAGGGATTATTTTCCTCCTCATGATGGTCATAACAAGTGGATTAGGGATCCTTTTCATGTAAATGTAAAAGATGTAAAAGAATTAACAGCAAAAGAAGAAAATAGTCTTGTTGAACTTTCATGTGACACTTCACTAAGATCACGTTTCGGCCATTACAATTTATCAGACTTTTGGTTATTATTGAAATGTGAGTACCCAGAACTGACAACCAAGGCCCTGAAATATCTAATGCCATTCCCTACTACGTATTTATGCGAGCAGGCTTTCTCACAGCTCATTTACATAAAATTAAAATTCAGAAATAGGATAAATGTGGAACCTGATCTTCGCTTAAAACTGTCTGCCATTGAACCTGAAATTGAAAACATAGTAGCAGCAAAACAGCATCACCCATCTCATTAATGAGATTAAGATAAAGTATTTATTTTTTCTGATCTGTTCTGTTCTGTATTTCTTTCTTTATATCTTTTATATATTTTCCCATTTTTTCATTTACATGTCTTTCGGCAGAAATTAATCTAGTTTTCTGATAAGAGGAGTTTGTTGCTAGTTTATTAAAGCAGCATGTTAAGTTGACAGACGTTTCAATATCCTGGGGTCCAGGGAAAAAAACATTTAAATAATAGGGGTCCTTGGTAGTGAAAAGTTTGGGAACCACTGCTCTAGAGTGATTTGCATGAGTTGTGAGTAGTGCTGAACTTGGTTTTTTTTGAAGCGAAATATTTGAAATATTTGAATCCCTACTCTACGTCCCCTCTTGACACGTTGGCTGATTTCTGCGCATGCACACTAGTGTTGTGACGTCACTGGGCTTCCTCCGCTGCTCTGCTTAACAACAATGGATTCAAATGTTATTACTAAAATGTTGGAATCTCAAGAAAATGCATATAAGAATGCTATGGAGGTAATGGTGAAACAGCTTAGTGACAGGATAAAGTCACTCAAATACACAGTTTCCGACCTTACGACAAGCCTGGAGTTCAGCCAGAGAGAAATTGATGACCTCAAATCGACTGTTAAAATTCATGAGAAAGAAAAGAGTAACGACAAAGAAACAATCGATAATCTATCTCAACAAATAAATTCTGCAAATCAACAAATAAACACCTTAGAAGAATGCTTGAATTACCAAGAAGATTATTCCAGAAGAAACAACATCCGATTAAGCGGTGTAGAGGAGCAACGCGATGGGGAGACCTGGGAGCAAACAACGACGGTGGTTTCAGCCCTGATAGCTGACAAACTTCAGTTGGAAGGCATGACGATGGATAGGGCTCACAAGGTGGGACCACTCCGTGATGACAAACCTCGCCCCATTGTGGCTTGTTTCTCCCACTACTGTGACAGAGAGACGGTCATGCAAAATGCCAAAAAGTTGCAAGGCAACAAGATCTACCTTAATGATGACCTGTGTGCTGCATCACAGGCTATAAAATCTGCACAGATGCCACAACTAAAAAAGGCTACATCAGAAGGGAAAAAAACCTACTTTAGGCATACTAAGGTCATCGCGAAGGAACGATGCAACACCGAGAGAGCAACCAGTCATCATCCTTCCCAGACTTTATCGGCTTCCTGCAGCATTCAGCATGAAGCTCCTGTGACAAGTGAGGCTGGTGCAGTGGGTGGCGCAGATGAGATGACCAGGATCGGTGGTGTGGGGGTTGGGGCACGGGAGTGGGGGGCAGGAGAGCGATATGTCATCACTCGCACCTCCTCTTGCCGAGTCACCAGCCACGGGCGCTGTAAAACGCTTTCACCCAAAACCAATAAATGGCCTGAAGAACCCAGCAGGATTTGGAAGAAATAAGTGGTAACTTGTAAGTCAGTAAATGTAAAAGTAGTGTAATTTATTTCTTCATCATGGCTGTAAATAGATACCTTCCATACTATTCCATTAGTGACGATGAACTTATAAGGCTAACAAACAACGACAAAGTACTTCCAAATTACTTATGTATCAATGAGCTTGATAAAATGATATTTAACCCACTTGATCTAGAAAATGAAATAGATCTGTTTTTGAATAATATGAGAAATGCAACCAACACTTTTTCTATTTATATATTCTTAAATGAACTCTATTCAAATTTAAATAAATCTAACGCATTTTCGGTTTTGTGCATGAACATTAGAAGTCTTGCAAATAATCTTCAAATATTTGTTGATCAATGTTTAACAGAATATAATATATGTGATGTAATGGTTTTTTTTGAGACTAGGCTGGATGACGATATTGAATCATTGTATAATATAACAGGCTATAATATGTACACTCAGAACAGAGACAGGAAAGGAAGGGGTGTATGTATGTATGTACCAAATAAATATAGCTCGTGTGTTATAAAGGAGTGCAGTATGATGGAACGATTCATTGAATGTGTTAGTGTACAGGTACATAACGATAAGGAAAATTGCTTCTTCGCATCTGTATATAGACCACCGAAGGGGAACATGCCTGCATTACTTGGAGCTTTATTGAAAGTATTTGATTTTGCAGCAAGAAGAAAGTACAAAACTATTTATTTATTCGGTGATTGGAACTTAGATTTGTTTAAAACAAATGATCAAAGAGTAGCTGATTTTATAAACATAATGTATTCTCATCGCTGCTCTCCACTAACTACTAAACCTACGAGAGTAACTAAAAATAGTGCATCTCTTATCGATCATATCTGGACCAAAAATCTTGAAGACAACATAAGCAATTACATAGTGTACACCGACATAACAGATCATTTCACAGTATACTCCCAGTTTAAAAAAGATCATAAATTTGATGCATATGTAGAAAAAAGACATTACTTTGATGATAACATAGCTAAAGTTACTAGAGATATATAACCTGAAAAATGGCAACATATAATAGACCTAAATAATGCAAATAAAGATTTTAATAAATTTCACCGTACATTTAGAGATAAATTTCTAGATTGCTTTCCTCTAAGAAAATTGACTTTAAATAATAAAAGCAACAGATGTCTACATATAACTGCAGGATTAAAAAATAGTATCAAATAACACTGATTAGAAAGGCTTGCATCAAAATGGCCTTTGTCTTTTGGAACCAGATATAAAGCTTACAGGAACAAATTAGTAACACTACTTCGAGCTGCAAAAAATGGATATTTTCAGGATAAGCTTAAAAAGGAACAAGGAAACAGCAAGTCTACCTGGAATACAATAAACAGCCTAATGGGACGAAAACAATTTAATCTGTCAAAGGATATCAAATTAAAAAATGATAATGACCACACTGCTAATATCTTTAATGATCATTTCCTAACTATAGCACAACCAACACAGGAGCAACAAAATGTGCAACAAAACTCACACCGCCAGTTTCTTAATAATCCACCTGACTTTTCGTTTTACTTGTATCCTGTAACAAGTGAGGAAGTCACTAAATATATAAAATCCTTAAAAGCAAATACAGCGTCGGGATATGATGAAATTCCATCAAAACTACTCCAGGTCACTTCCGATTACATTGATACCCCACTTACCCACATAATCAAGCTATGTATTTAGCAAGGATTATTTTCCAGACAGACTAAAAAGTGCTAAAGTAATACCTATATTTAAGGCAGGCAATGAAGATGATGAAAATAGCTATAGACCTATATCAATCTTACCATCCTTAAGTAAAGTGTTTGAAAAGCGATTGTTCACAGACTTAAAGAATTCCTTGAAAAGTTCAACCTATTATCTGAAAATCAATACGGTTTCCGTAATACTAAGACCACTGAAAAAGCAATAATGAACTTTACAAGTGATGTTTATCAATATTTGGAATATAAAAACTTTGTTGCAGGGGTTTTCCTAGACTTGTCCAAAGCATTTGACTCATTAGACCATGATATACTACTAGAAAAACTAAATTGTGAGGGTATTAGGGGAACACCATTACAGTTATTTAAGAGCTACTTGAAAAATAGAAAACAAGCCGTATATTGTAATGGGAAAGCATCTTTATTGCAAACTATTGAGAGGGGAGTACCACAGGGATCAATACTGGGCCCACTGTTATTTTTAGTTTATATGAATTATATTTCCAATGCCAGTAATAAATTCGAATATATTCTTTATGTAGATGACACCAACCTTCTATTGCATGATAATAACCTTGAACACCTGCATTTTGCTTTAAATTGTGAACTAGAAAAAATTGACAACTGAGTCTCTGCTAATAAATTAAAGCTAAATTTTTCCAAAACTGACAATATCTTATTTCAAAATAGATTTGTAGCACACAATATTGGTCAGGTTAATATGAATGGGTATGAACTTAAAAGAGTTGCTTGTAAGAAATTTTTGGGAGTAATTGTTGATGAAACTTGAAGTTCGAAATATCATGTTCAATCTGTCTGCTCAAAACTGTCTAAGACGTGTGGAATTTTGCATAAAATTCGCCATAACCTAACAAAGGAGGCCTTAAAAAGCATATACTATTCCCTGTGTTATCCTCATATTATATACTGTGAGTCCATCTGGGGTTGTACTTGGCGTCAATTATATGGGATGTGTTTGTAACTCAGAAAAAACTGATCAGAGCTGTTACATATAGTGGAAAATATGACTCAACTTCCTCTCTGTTCAAGGAGCTAAACTTGCTTAGATTTAATTACTTGATACAATATATCTGTCTTATATTATACATAGTGATGTTAATGATAACAATCATAACAGAAAATTATTTAGATTTATTCAACACAACCATGGAACCAGAGGTAACAATATAAATTTGATATGTCCACAGTCGAGAACAACCTTGTACAAATTTTCTATTCACTGTTTTGGCCCAAAATGTTGGAATGAATTACCAGAAAATTGAAAAACAATAACTGGCATAACTTAATTTAAAAAGAAACTCAAACAACATTTGTTTACTAGGCAAAATCAATCAGTTGTTGAATAATAATTAATACAGTATTGGTGCATCATTATGTCCAGGTTAAGTTCAGGCTACTATTTTGTTTTATTACAAGATAAGTATGAGATTGCTATACTGGAGCTCTTGTTAACTATTGCCGTCATACTTTAAATTATTAGAAATGTATATTAAACTGCCTGCCAAGGAGCTCTTGCTCAGCAGGCTAGTGCCTCTGAATATAAAGTACATATTTATTCCTGTATATATACTGAATATTTGGCAATAAAATCTATGAGACTGACTATGTTGGGAGGAGGGTAATGAAAATGGGTATACAGGGTAGGAGAGGGAGGGGGAAACCAAAGCGTAGGTGGATGGATTGCATCAATGACGACCTGAGGTCAAAAGGTTAGTTGGGTAATGAGGTATGGGACAGGAACATATGAAGAACACTGGCCAGAAACATCGACCCCCCATAAAAGTGAGAAATTATATAGACGAAGAAGAATATTATTATTATTATTATTATTATTATTATTATTATTATTATTATTATTATTATTATTATTATTATTATTATTATTATCATTATTATTTTTATTTTCATTATTATTATTATTATTATTATTATTATTATTATTATTATTATTATTATTATTATTATTATTATTATTATTATTATTATTATTATTATTATTATTATTATTATTATTACTATTATTGAGTTGATAGAGGGTGATGATGAGAGGGAGTCGCTCTGTTTGTTAGAGAAGATGTAAGTGTGTGGTTGAATGATATGAACTATCAACTACAATTATGTTGGCTAAATGAGACTGGGATGCGAGGTTTGAGCATTTGTGAGTGCGTATGGAAATGACAGTGAAAGAAGTGAGGAGGAAAAAGAAGAGTTTTGAATGAATTCGAATGATAGTGGAAGACTTGGGAATGAGTGTGAATACAGATTTGACGGGAGATGTGAATGTTGGAGTAGGGAATGAACAGTGGATGGTGTAATTGGGATGTATGTGAGTACCTGGTAGGAAATAGAGTGGAGAGAAAATGATTGAAATGAGTAGTGAGAGAGAGAGATGTTGATTGTCAAAACTGTATTTAAAACAAAGGATCTGCCCAAGTATACATAGGTCAAAGTAGATAATGGAAGAGTAGTTAACAAAACATTAATGGTGACTAGAAAAGTATTGGTTGTGTATGTGCTAGGTGGAGCTAGCTGTGGAATATCTGATTATTATTTAGTGGAAAATAGAGTGAGAGTGGGAGTTAATGGAGAAAGAGGAGAAGCAAGGGAGGAAAAAAGGTGCTCAAAGTGAGTGAACTAAATAAGCAAGAGAAAGAATGTGAAAGTAAGGTTAGCCTGAGGAATGTGTGAAATGTAATACAAGAGAAAGTGAAGGAGGGAGGGAAAGAAGAATGGAAGTGTTTTTAGGAGGAAGATCTTAAGTGTGCAGAAGTATTGTGTGGAGTGAGACAAACACATAGAAGTAAAAGAAAGCCTAGTAAATGGTGGAATGAAGAGGTAAGGGCAGTAGTGACTGAAAAGAAGCAGGTATTTGAGGTATGGTTGCAGATAGGTAATTAAGAGCCATATGAAAGGAATTGTGCAAAGAGGAGGTTAGAGAAGCACATGGTGAGGGAGGCAAAGAGAATAGCATATGTGAGGTAGGGTAGATGCTTGTTAGATCATTTTAAAAGCAATAAAATTAAACTAAAGGAAGTGGAAAGTTCTGAAAGATGAATCTGGCAGGGAAGAGAGGGTGATAGACGAAACAGAGGTGAAAGAGAGATGGGATGAGTGTTTCAAGGAACTGCTAAATGTGGAAGATTTCTGAGAGGAAGAGATTGAGGCTTAGGAAGATTACTGTAGAATTTCAATAATAGGTGAGAAAAAATGATACGGAAATAACAAAAGAAGATGTACAAAATGGCATTGAAAGAAATGTAAGCAAGCAAAGCACCAGGGATAGATGGATGTTATGTAGAAGGCTTGTCAAAAGCTGGGAAGACATTGGTTGAATGGATGGTTAGGTTGATGACTGCATGTTCCAGGATAGGGAGGGTCTCAGTTGATTGGAGGAGTGCATGTGTAACTCCACTTATAAAGTGAGAAGGGGTAATTATGACTGTAGCAGTTTTAGAGGAATTTGTTAATGAGTGTAGTTGGTAAAGTATATGGAAGAATGCTTATGAAGAGAAATAAGAAAGAGACTGAGAGACTGATTGGGGAAGAGCATTGTGGGTTCACGAGAGGAAAAGAATGTGTGGATCAGGTGCTTGTGGTAAGACAGGTAAGTGTGAAGTTCTTGGAGAAACGTAGGGACTCATTTTGGGCTTTTATAGACTTCGCAAAAGCACATGGTAGGGTTGACACAGAGGTGTTGTGGAGTGTATTGCGAATGTATGGAATAAATGAAATACTGCTGAATGCGGTGAAGAGTTTTTACAC
>JAXCGZ010015161.1:140000-147500 GCA_037179515.1 Halocaridina rubra
TATCGCAAAAACATGATACTGAAATAAATTAGTTAAATAAAGAAACAAAGAGTAAAATTCTGTAGCAAAACAGAAAATTTTATATATGTTGGCAACAAGCCTAAAGAAGCATTTGCGATGCCTCTGGTGTAATTAGAGGGAGTCATTTCTGTTCTCATCCATTCACACCATTTATCAATGGTACATATCCTGCACGTGACGCCTTCCTCGATTATTCTTTGTGCAGTTGTGGATCTTAAATCTTTCAAGCTGCTTTATTATTGCCTTCCTTTGTTCAACTGTTGGTGTCAGTAAAACTAAAATTTCAACATTGGCTCTGGAGTCTTTTTAAGAAAGTTACATTTTCTTTTTCTTAGGATGAACTCAAGTAGTCTCCATAATTCATGTTTTTATAATTTCATTATTGTAAAATAAATCATCATGAATTTTATCCATGATTTTATCATTTCATTTACCCTGGCTGTCTCCCCCAAATGGGGGGGTAGCCAACATCAAAAAAGAAACAAATAAGGGGATTACTTTGCTCTATTGGCAATGACGAGGGAGCTAGCAACTGTTCAGATGGCACCGCTGGAGTGCCACAGTACATCCTCCTGGCAACAACCTGTATTGCTTCATAAATGTCAACTCTCCTACTGCCCCTACCACAGGGCTACCTCTGTAAGATGCAGCCCCATGGTAACAGCAGATGCCCATCAGAGCTGCGTCACAATCGCTCGCCATTCATTCCTATTCCCAGCACGCTCGCTTACTGCACTCACATCCATCCTCCTATCATTCAGGGCTCTCCTTACTCCATCCATCCATCCAAACCTAGGCCTCCCTCTAGCATTTCTTCCATCAACTCTCGCATTCATCACCTTTTTCAGCAGTCTTTCATCATCCATCCTTTCCACATGGCCAAACCATCTCAGAACATTCATATCTACTCTGGCTGCACTTTCTCTCCTCACACCCGTTCTTGCTCTCACCACTTCATTCCTAACCCTATCCAACCGAGATACACCAATCATACTCCTCAGGCATTTCATCTCAACCACATTTAGTTTCCGTTTCTCACTTACTTTCATACCCCATAACTCTGATCCATGCATCACAGTTGGTACAACCACTTTCTAATACAAAACTTTCTTAACATTCATTCCCAACCCTCTACTCATCATCACTCCTTTCAACGCACTCAACACTTTACATTCTTCATTCACTTTGTGACATACATCTGCTTCCACTCCACCATTTGCAGCTATAACCAAACCTAAATACTTAATCTCATCAACTTCCTCAAGTGTCTCTCCATTCAACATAACATTCAATCCAGCACCATCCTCATTTCTTGTACACCTCATAACCTTACTCTTTCCCACATTCACTCGCAACTTCCTTCTCTCACACAACATTCCAAATTCTGACACTAACTGACACAGCTTCTCCTCTGAATCTGCCATCACCACAGTATCATCTGCAAATAGCAACTGATTCTGCTCCCACTCGTTATTATCCCCATCTACCATTCTCAAACCACGACCACGCACTCGCTCATACCCCTCTCTTACGACTCCATCAATATACAAATTGAACAGCCACGGCGACATGACACATCCCTGTCTCAGTCCCACCATTCCCTACCCTAACACAAGCTCTACTGCCCTCATACAAACTCTTCACTGCTTGCAGCAGTCTACCATCAATTCCATATAACCTCAAAGCATTCCACATTGCCTCTGTATCAACTCTATCATATGCTTTCTCCAGATCCAAAAATGCTAAATGCACAACTTGACCCTTTGCTAAATATTTCTCACATAACTGCCTAACTAAAAAAATCTGATCTATACAGCCTCTACCTCTCCTAAAACCACTCTGCACTTCCGGAATCACATTTTCTGTCTTTTCCCTAATCCTATTAATCAGTATCCTACCATACACTTTTCCTACCACACTCAACAAACGTATACCCCTAAAATTACTGCATTCATACACATCTCCCTTACCTTTGTATGGGGGCACTATACAAGCTATCACCCATTCCACTGGCACCATTGACAACATAAAGCATATATTAAACACTCTTACTAACCATTCCAATGCATTCACATCTCCTTTTTTTCAACATCTCTGCTCTCACACCATCCATTCCAGTTGCTTTACCTACTTTTGTTTCATACAATGCCTTTTTCACCACCTCTCTTTTAATTTCTCTCTCATTTTCATCTCCCATTACTGGCACTTGAACAACCCCCATTGCCACTATAGCTGCCTCTCTATCTTCCTCAACATTCAGCAAGCACTCAAAATATTCCGACCATCCTTTCCTTGCATTGTTCCCTCTTAACATCTGTCCATTCACATCTTTCACTGTCTCTTCCATCCTCGATCCCCCTTTCCTTACTCTCTTCACTCTTTCCAAAGCTTCTTTTTATTCTCCTCATATGACCTACTAAAATCTTGTCCCCACCTAACATTTGTCAACCTCTTCTTTTCCTCTACTTTCCGTTTGGTTTCTACATTTTTCTCCCTATATCTTTCATATTTCTCCATACTGTTACACTGCAGCCTTTCTTCAAAAGCCCTCTTTTTCTCTTCCACCTTCATTTTCACCCCCTTCATTCCACCAATCGCTTTCTCTCTTTATACCACCTCCAACAAACCTCTTTCCACAAACATCACTTGCATGTCCCACAAAACATTCTGTCATCAATCCCCATTCCCCCTCTAACTCCCCACATTCTCTTTCTTTCACCCTGTCATATGCCACTTTCAAACTGTCCTGATATTCCTGTCTCTTCTCTGGCTTTTTCAACTCTTCCACCTTCATCGCTTCCCTTCTACATCCCCCCACTCTATTTCCCCACTCTTTTGCTACTTCCACTTTTGCTTCAACCAAAAAATGATCAGACATCCCAGCAGCCACACCCCTAAATGCATGCACATCTTTCACTCTACCAATCATTCTCTTTGCTACTAACACATAATCCATCAATGCTCTTTCTTTCACTCTTCCATTTGCCACTCTCATCCATGCATACTTATTTATTAACTTCTTCTAAAAAACCATTACCTATCACCAACTCTTGCTCCACACACATATCTAACAGTCTCTCTACACTCTCATTCCCACCTGGTACCCCATATTTTCCTATAACACCTTCTACCTCTCCATCACCCACTCTGGCATTCAAGGCACCCAACACAACTACATAGTTCCTTCTACTCAGACCATACACACACCTAGTTAACTCATTCCAAAATTCATCCCGCTCTTCCTCACTTCTCTCACATCCTGGTCCATATGCACTAATAAAAGCCCAACATTCCCTACCCATCCTAACCCTCACCCACATCAGCCTAGATGATACTTCTTTCTATTCCACTACCTTATTTACCATCCATTCACTCAGCAAAAATGCCACACCTTCTCTCGCTCTCCCCCTTTCAACCCCAGACACCCTACCTGTCACCTCACCAAATGCCACTTCTCCTTTTCCATTCATCTTCGTCTCACACTATGCCAATACATCCATACTCCTCCTACCAAACACATATCCAATCTCACATCTTTTGCTCTCTATCGTACAACAACCATGCACATTTAGACACCCCAAAACTAGTGTTTGGGGAGAAGTTACTCTCCCCTCTACTCCCCTTCTTCTTTGACGTCTTACGGGAGGTCAATACAATGGGGGGATTTCCAGTCCCCTCGCCCCGTCCACTTTTAGTCGGCTCGTATGACACACAGGGAATACATTGGGGCTATTCTTTGCTATTGTAAAGATATTTCACAATGTTACGCTACCCTTACTTTGCAATCTTGACTTGATTAAGATTCATTTTCATACACTTTCCTTTTGCCAGAAAGGGAAGTGATGAAGTGATTACCAGATTTGGAAAATAAATACAATTTTCTTTGGTCTTTACTTATAATGATATCCATATCTTAAATACACAGTCATTTGTATTAATATCGATCCCTATCGACTCTGTCAAAACCATGAAGGAATTTAAAAACCGTCACCATATCCCCCCTCATTCTTCTAGCTTCGAGTGATTGTTAGTCTATTTCCCTCAGCCTCTCATCATAACTGAGATTCCGTATTTGAATTGATGTCCTTGATTATGATGAAAAGTTTTTGAAGTATTTCACTTAATTTTGTTGATGCAATTTCAAATTCATAACGAAATAAAAAGAAAGATATAACACATTGGTTTCCTTGTGGTCCAACTATTGGGAATTGTCTACGAACTCATTGTTGAAGAAATATATGACGAATTTATTTATCATTCTCTAATAATTAAAACTAATATTAAAGCATAATTTACAAAGATAAATAAAAAAAAAATATATTCTTATACGGTGTATATAGTAATTAAGACATATTATTCTAATTCTGCTGATAGAAATAATAAATAAATATTCTTGTAGAGAGAACTTATTTTATTTATTTCATTTATCACACTCAAACAAATGTAAGTCATGTAATACATTTCCCGGTGCTTGACATACAATGTAATTTAGGTATTTTTTGCTCCCAACATAAATCATGGGCCATTGGGGCTCAAAACAAAGTAAATTAACGTATTAAATATCAGAAACATAAAAATATCAATGAACACCCAACTTCCGTTATTTCCCATACTTTCCGTTGTCATTGATATCTGTTAGAAATTAATGACAGTGTATGCAATTGCAACTTTAATCTTGACTTTATCAAAACCAGAATTTAGAAATAAAGGATTTAAATAAATATTTGCAGTTTTCCAATGTGATCGGAATGAGACTTTTTTTCTGCAAATATGCCTCAAATCTATTATTTATTTACATTTTGTTTATAACATTTTATACCAGCAGTGCAAAACGCAGTGATGTTAGCATTAGAGAAAATGATAAATAGCTAAAATTAAGAAGTTTCTAACGTATATATGGTACTTTCGTGAACCATAGTAAATTAAGCTTCTATGTTATAATAATAATAATAATAATAATAATAATAATAATAATAAAAATAATAACAAAAATAATAATATAAATAATAATAATATTAATTTTTATTATTGTTATATTCAATATTATTATTATTATTATTATTATTATTATTATTATTAATATTATTATTATTATTATTATTATTATTATTATTATTATAACATAGAAGCTTAATTTACTATGGTTCACGAAAGTACCATATATACGTTAGAAACTTCTTAATTTTAGCTATTTATCATTTTCTCTAATGCTAACATCACTGCGTTTTGCACTGCTGGTATAAAATGTTATAAACAAAATGTAAATAAATAATAGATTTGAGGCATATTTGCAGAAAAAAAAAGTCTCATTCCGATCACATTGGAAAACTGCAAATTTTTATTTAAATCCTTTATTATTATTATTATTATTATTATTATTATTATTTATTATTATTATTATTATTATTATTATTATTATTATTATTATTATTATTATTATTATTATTATTATTATTATTATTAATATCATTATTTTCATTATTATTATTTTTATTATTATTACTATTATTATTATTATTATTATTATTATTATTATTATTATTATTATTATTATTATTATTATTATTATTATTATTATTATTATTATTATTATTATCATTATTATCGTTATTATTATAATTATTATCATCATCATCATTATTATTATTATTATTATTATTATTATTATTATTATTATTATTATTATTATTATTATTATTTTATTATTATTATTATTATTATTATTATTATTATTATTATTATTATTATTATTATTATTATTATTATTATTATTATTACTTTATGTAAGTATTAAGTTTCATTTAGTAATTCCTACTTCGACAAATTCATACTATTTCATATATTCATTAAAAAATGTAATCTGCGAGAGCGGGCTTTCAGTGAATGAATCATTTTGAACTTTTTAATGATAAATCTCCTACATATTGATATATTGCAAAACTTGTACGTTTGGAAAAAGAATAAAATACTCGGTTTTTTCAACTTCTTTTTTGCTTATAATGAAAATGAACAACATTGATAGTACATATAGCTTGATGCCATCTACATATATATATATATATATATATATATATATATATATATATATATATATATATATATATATATATTTTTTATTGATTGATTTATTTATTTATTTTTTTTTTACAAAAGGACGGGCCAAAAAATAATAAAATAAAACAGACTTTATCGGGCCTGGGCATGAAGAATACATAAAGTAATGAGAAAAAGAGATGGAAAGTGTAATGACCTGTCAGATGTAAAGGGATTATAAAAGATGTGTAACGAATATCCGAGAATATTCAATGTATCTGTAGGCATAGAAAAAGAACCGGAACTGAAGAAAGACTTAATATCGAGCTGCCCTGGACAAACCTATTTAAGCTAAAAAAAAAAAAACCTTAAGCTGTAGTATCACAATGGGCGGCTGATGCCATGAGCCAACCTACTACTGGATATATATATATATATATATATATATATATATATATATATATATATATATATATATATATATATATATATATATATATATATATATGTGTGTGTGTGTGTGTGTGTGTGTGTGTGTGTGTGTGTGTGTGTGTGTGTGTGTGTGTGTGTGTGTGTGTGTGTGTGTGTGTGTGTGTGTGTGTGTGTGTGTGTGTGTGTGTGATTACCTAATTGTGATTACCTAATTGTGTTTACGGGAAAGAGCCCAAAGCTCGTATCTTCCCGTCTCCTGATCGGTTCCATTTTTAGACTTAGTGATACTTATCATACCTGTCCTTAAAACTATGGATTGAGGTAGCATTAACTACCTCCTCGCTTAGCGAATTCCAATTATCAACTACTCTTACACTGAAAAAGTATTTCCTTACATCCTGCAAACAAGTTTTCTTCCGAAGCTTCAAACTATGACCTCTAGTTCTAGAGCCAGCCATATCGAAATATCGATCCCTATCCACTCTATCATAACCATGAAGGAATTTAAAGACTGTCACCATATCCCCCCTTACTCTTCTAGCTTCGAGTGATGGCAAGTCTAATTCCCTCAGCCTCTCATCATAACCGAGATTGCGTATTTCTGGCACCAGTTTCGTGGCATGTCTTTGAACTTTTTCAAGCTTAGCTATGTGCTTTTTCAAGTGCGGATTCCAAAAGGGGGCTGCAATATTCGAGTTTTGGCCTCACATAGGTTACATAAATATTTCTGAACATTTCCTTGTCCATGTGCCTGAAGGCTACCCTTACATTTGATAAGAATGCATATGCTGCCCTTACTACGCCATTTATATGTATTTCTGGAGACAAATCTGCCAGTATGTTTACTCCTAGATCTCTCTCATTTTCTGTCTCTTGAAGTTGTACTCCAGCCACCTAGTAGTCAAGCTTGGGCCTTCTTGTGTGTGTGTGTGTGTGTGTGTGTGTGTGTGTGTGTGTGTGTGTGTGTGTGTGTGTGTGTGTGTGTGTGTGTGTGTGTGTGTGTGTGTGTGTGTG
>JAXCGZ010015161.1:155000-165000 GCA_037179515.1 Halocaridina rubra
AATTAGACTTACCATCACTCGAAGCTAGAAGAGTGAGGGGGGGATATGGTGACAGTCTTTAAATTCCTTCATGGTTATGATAGAGTGGATAGGGATGGATATTTTGATATGGCTGGCTCTAGAACTAGAGGTCATAGTTTGAAGCTTCGTAAGAAAACTTCTTTGCAGGATGTAAGGAAATACTTTTTCAGTGTAAGAGTAGTTGATAATTGGAATTGGCTAAGCGAGGAGGTAGTTAATGCTATCTCAATCCATAGTTTTAAGGACAGGTATGATAAGTATCACTAAGTATAAAATGGAGGCGATGAGGAGACGGGAAGATATGAGCTTTGGGCTCTTTCCCGCAAACACAATTAGGTAAACACACACACACACACACCGCGCGTTCAGTGACACACGGATTTGCTCCTCTTAAATTTCAAAGTTTCGAGTGACTAAAGTGCTTAGTGGAAAACCTTACCATAATTTCCAAAAAAATGAAATCGTGCAGAGTATTGTGAGTACAAAAACTAATATTTGTTGTAAGGCGAGACTGTTCATATTAAAGGAAAAAAAATTGAGAACTTTTTCGTGAGAAGAGAGAGAAGCTGCCGTCAGTTTCTGCCTTGAGGGAAATCTAGAAGAGTTGCCAGACGTGGAGCCTCACACCACATTACCTAATTTTTTGTGTAAACTGGGGAAAGCTCTTGAGCCGTTTTACCTGATCCTGTGGTTCTATATATTGTTAAAAACAGTATCCTTCCCATTTATATTAACTAGTTAGTTAGTTTGATACACGAAAAAATTGAATAATAAAAGAAAAAAAAATTACCAAATACCCACCCGTCAACAGTACTGAGTTAAGTTGCCAAGTAGTACAGCAGTCCTATTTTCTTCTTTTTTTTTTTTTTTTTTTTTTTTTTTCTTTTAGCTTTCTCGTTTGCTATTTTGTTATTTTGTATATATATTGAGTTAAATGTAAAGTCTAAATCCCGTGATAACATATCTTGATTAGCAAGTCAGTTTATCAGTTAGGAAGAATATATAACAGAAACAGGTGGGTGCCACCTCGAACACAAATTCGAATTTTCCTTCAGGTTTGACTTTTGTTTTTGTTTTTCTTTTTATACGTAAATTACCATGGTCAAGTTTTTAAGTTAAGATGTGTGTTACCAGAAAGGAGACAAACTGAGTCACTAAATAGCACTTATATGGAGATATAAAAATTCTGTGTGAAGGTAAATTAGAAGTTTTTCTCTTTTCTTTTTTTTTTTTTTTTTTCCTCTTTCTCGTCTTCTTTCTATATTCTGTGAGAGGGAGAACATAAAAATGAAGCCATCTCTGTCCCAAACCTCTCCCACCCATGGGTCGGGAGAAGGGGTAGTCATCAGAGGACTTAAACAGAGAATCAAGAAGTTAGAGGAAATGGTTACAAGCCTTGATGATAAAATTCGGAATATGGATGGAGAAATGAAAGAGAATGAAACACTCAGAGAACAAATAAGATCTTTGGAGGAAGCAAATAAAGCACAAGGGCAGGAGAGAAAGGAACTAGAAAAAAGAATAAAGAAGCTGGAAGGGGAAAAGAGTCAACTAGAATCTAGAATTTCTAATCAAGAAGATAAAAACAAACAGCTAAATGACAACCTAAAGGAATTAGATGTTAGTTCACTGCTATCTTCTGAGAGAGACGAGATTGCTGCTTGGAATGTTCAGATTAAAGAAAACATTGAACAGTTCAGAAAAGAGTTCCAGGAGCTGAATATGGAAAATGATGCCATGAAAACGTCCTTTGCTGATGCACTAAAGGGGAATGTGGCAGTAAAAGAGGCTGTAAAGGTGGTGGCACTGGAAAACATACAAACAGTTGACTATAAAGAGACAGTAATCGAAAAAATGAAAGACGTTGTGATGGAAAGGGCAAACCCACTCATCAGACAGGCACTTGATAAGGAGAAGACAGTGGTAATCTCAGGCATAAGTGAATCCCAGGAGCCAACATGGCAAGGGAGACTTGAAGAAAATAAAGCTAGGGTTGTAGACCTGATAAGAAAGCTTGGAGTAGTATGTTGTCCTGAGGATATTGTAAACATACACCAACTAGGTAAATATTCGAGGGAAGGAAAGCCGAGACCAACAAAAGTAACCTTTGAGAGAGGGGAGACATGTAGGGAAATATTGTTGAGAAAAAAAAGTCTAAAAGACCTTCAAGAATGCAAAGAAGTGTTCATTAGACGATACAGAACACAGGAAGAGATGGGAAAGATCAAAAACTTGTTGCAAGAGGCAAGAAGGTTAAATGATGAAAGAAATGAAGAAGAGAAGAAAAATTTTCGTTACGGAATACTTCCAGACAAAGGGGAGATAAAGAAGATAATGACAGAAGATCAGGGGATGGGGCCTCATTAAGATTGTTATACACAAATGCTGATGGATTAGCTGGTAAGGCAGTAGAATTAAAAGATAGGATTCACAACAGTAAGGCAGATATAGTAGCAATTACAGAGACTAAGTTGAGTGAGGACATAAACAGTGTCACAGTTTTTCCTAAGGGCTTCAGAATACTAAGGGTCGAAAGATCTGAGAGGACTGGTGGAGGGATAGCACTGCTCATAAGTGAGAGGATTCAAGTTGAAGAGATAAACTTGGCTATAGAAAGTGAGTTCAAGGAATTTCTTGTTGCTCGCATAAATACTGGGTCAGAGAGCATTATAATAACTGTTGTATACAACCCACCAAGGAACCAAAATAGGCTTGAAATTTATGAGGAAAGTCATATAGGTACGATTGAAGTCATAAACTCAGTTGTTAACATGGCGCGGGAGAAAAAATGTAGGATTTTGATTATGGGAGACTTTAATCATAAAGAGATAGATTGGATAAATCTTGACCCACACAGTGGTGAGGACTCCTTTGGGGCAAGATTCCTAGATTGCGTACAAGGGAATTTCCTACACCAACATGTAATGGAATCAACAAGAGCCAGGGGTGGGGATGAGCCATCACTACTTGATCTGGTGTTCACAGATAATGTGTTGGATATTGAAAATATTGAGTATGAACCACCAATTGGAAAGAGTGACCACTGTGTGTTGTTGATGGAGTATATCATTGAAGACATTCTTCCTGAGAGTAGAGGCACTGAGGACATGAGGAGGAACTATCAGAAAGGAGATTACATCAAAATGAATGAGCTTTTTGCAGTTATTGACTGGAGAACCTTATTTTACAACAAATCTGTACAAGAAATGTATGACATCTTTTGTGAGAAATATGGGAAGATTGTAGATTGCTGCATACCTGTCACCAAAGTAGGTGTAATTCATGCCAGAGAGAAATGGTTCGATAATGGGTGTAAAAGAGCTAAGGAGTGGAGAGACAAATGCTGGAAAAGGTATAGGAGGAGAAAAAACATAAATGCCTGGCAAACCTACAAAAGAGCAAGAAATGACTACCTAAGTAAAAGGAGAGAGGCAGAGAAAGATTATGAGAGGGACATCACCAGGAAGGCGAAAGAAAATCCCAAGCTTTTCCACAGCTTTATCAGAGGAAAACTGAAGGTAAAAGAACAGGTTTTAAGGCTAAAGAGAGCGGATGGAAGCATCACTGAGACGGACGAAGAGATCTGCAAAGAATTGAACAAGGAGTTTCAGTCAGTATTTACAGTAGAAAATACCCCACCCCCTCAGATTGCAGTGATAGAAGCTCAAGGGCCGGTATTAGAGAACATCAACCTTACAGCCACAGAGGTATGCAAGGCGCTGATGGATTTAGATGTTCATAAAGCTACAGGTCCTGATGACATATCCCCTCATGTGCTTAAAAAATGCGCAAACACAATATCAGTGGCACTAAGTATCATATTTAAGGAGTCATTGGAGTCGGGGGAGATTCCAAGATGCTGGAAACAAGCAAATGTGATACCTATCTTCAAAAAGGGAAGGAGGGATACGGCTCTGAACTATAGACCTGTTTCCTTGACCAGCATAGTTTGCAAAGTTATGGAGAAACTACTAAGGAAACATATCTCTCTTCACTTGGAATCCTTCAACTTTTTGTCAGTGAGGCAACATGGCTTCAGAGAAGGAAGATCAACAGTAACAAACTTATTAGAATTTTATGATGAGGTAAGCCAAATCTTACAGGAAAGAGAGGGCTGGGCAGATTGCATATTCCTAGACTTCCAGAAAGCGTTTGACACTGTTCCACATGGGAGACTTATTAGGAAGCTGCAATCAATGGCTAGAATAGGTGGAAATGTCTTGGAATGGATAAAAACTTACTTAGAAGGAAGGGAACAGAGGGTTAGAGTAAGACACTCAGTGTCTGAATGGAGAAGAGTTAGTAGTGGAGTTCCACAGGGTTCAGTTTTAGGGCCACTTTTGTTCCTTGTATATGTAAATGACCTACCAGAGTCTGTAAATTCATTCATGAATATGTTTGCAGATGATGCAAAGATTGTGAAGAAAGTAAAAAACGAGAACAATGGTAGAGAACTTCAGGAGGATCTAAATAATCTGCATGAGTGGTCAAAAAAGTGGCTAATGAAATTCAATACCTCAAAATGTAAGGTAATGAGAATGGGTACAAGTGCAAGAAGGCCCAAGCTTGACTACTCGGTGGCTGGAGTACAACTTCAGGAGACAGAAAATGAGAGAGATCTAGGAGTAAACATATTGGCAGATTTGTCTCCAGAAATACATATAAATGGCGTAGTAAGGGCAGCATATGCATTTTTATCAAATGTAAGGGTAGCCTTCAGGCACATGGACAAGGAAATGTTCAGAAATATTTATGTAACCTATGTGAGGCCAAAACTCGAATATGCAGCCCCCTTTTGGAATCCGCACTTGAAAAAGCACATAGCTAAGCTTGAAAAAGTTCAAAGACATGCCACGAAACTGGTGCCAGAAATACGCAATCTCGGTTATGATGAGAGGCTGAGGGAATTAGACTTGCCATCACTCGAAGCTAGAAGAGTAAGGGGGGATATGGTGACAGTCTTTAAGTTCCTTCATGGTTATGATAGAGTGGATAGGGATCGATATTTCGATATGGCTGGCTCTAGAACTAGAGGTCATAGTTTGAAGCTTCGGAAGAAAACTTGTTTGCAGGATGTAAGGAAATACTTTTTCAGTGTAAGAGTAGTTGATAATTGGAATTCGCTAAGCGAGGAGGTAGTTAATGCTACCTCAATCCATAGTTTTAAGGACAGGTATGATAAGTATCACTAAGTCTAAAAATGGAACCGATCAGGAGACGGGAAGATACGAGCTTTGGGCTCTTTCCCGTAAACACAATTAGGTAATCACAATTAGGTAATCACACACACACACACACACACACACACACACACACACATACATATATATATATATATATATATATATATATATATATATATATATATATATATATATATATATATATATATATATATATATATATATATCATATATATATATATATATATATATATATATATATATATATATATATATATATATATATATATATATATATATATATATATATATATATATATATATATATATATATATATATATATATATCAAGTAAGCACATTACATATGTGAAAACATGAATCATTTTTTACCCCGACCGGGACTCGAACCTAGGACTTATGATTCATATATATATATATATATATATATATATATATATATATATATATATATATATATATATATATATATATATATATATATATATATACATATATATATATATATATATATATATATATATATATATATATATATATATATATATATATATATATATATATATATATATATATATATATATATATATATATATATATATATATATATATATATATATATATATATATATATATATATATATATATATATATATATATATATATATATATATATATATATATATATATATATGAATAACATTACCCTGACCAGGACTTGAACCCAGGACAAATAATTACTGCACCAAGGCGCCACCATCTACCCCACAGAAGGTCTAAAATGGAAACAAATCTTATAGTTATATCTGACATACTAGGAATGAATGCATTCTATTTGAATGCCACTCTGATCATATTACAGTTTCCCCCAACTTTAATCGTGGCTTCGTTTTAACATTTAATTCAAATTTCAATCTCATTGGGACCAACAATAATTAAATATGCACATTACCATATGTGAAAACTTGAATAATTTTTAACCCGACGATTTCATTCCTAGTATAGCAGTTAAGCTGCAAGGTTGGTTTCCCTTTTAGACCTTCTTTGGTGTAGTTGGTAATACCTTGGCACAGTAATTATGTGTCTTAGGTTCGAGTCCCAGGCAAAGTAAAATATGATTCGTGTTTTCACGTATGGTAATGTGTTTATTTGATTATTGTTGATCCCTAATTAGATTGGAATTTTAATTTAATGGGATTACAAAGCCATGAGTGAAGCTGGGAGAAACTGTAATATGAACAGAGTGGCTTTAAGATACAATGCATTCATTCCTAGCATAGTATTTAAGCTATAAGGTTAGTTTCTCTTTTAAACATTCTGTGGTGTAGTTGGTAGCGCCTCAGCACAGTAAATATATGTCCTAGGTTCGAGTCCCACTTGAAGTAAAATATGATTCATGTTTTTACATATGGTAATGGGCTTTTTTTTTATTATTATTGTTGGTCCCTTATTTGATTGAAATTTGAATTAAATGCATAAACGAAGCCACACGTGAGGTTTGGAGAAACTGTAAAATGAACAGAGTGGCATTCAAAGAGAATGTGTTCATTCCAAGTATAGCAGTTAAGATGTAAGGTCTGTTTCTCTTTTAGACCTTCTGTGGTGAAGTTGTAAATGCCTAGCACAGTAATTACGTGTCCTAGGTTCGATTCCCGGTCGAGGTAAAAATTATATATATATATATATATATATATATATATATATATATATATATATATATATATATATATATATATATATATATATATATATATATATATATATATATATACATATATGCGCATCTATGTATGTAAGTGTGAGTATGTATGGTCACAGATTCTTTCACAAGCAATTGAAGTCTAGTGTATGGCGCTGGCTCTAAAGAATATAGTCGGTAGTAGTACACTGCAATTTATCAAATCATGAACCAATATCAGTCGATCTAGATGTAAAGAGAATAGAGAAACTGGAAACTGGCACCAAGGAATAATTTTTGTAATAGCTTACAAGCCTCATTCCTTGAGACTCTACATAACGACAGTGTTGGGAAACAAGTATATGCAGTAACGGCAAACCTCATGTCTACCTTAAATACTTTTACCCCTTTTTTCCTGCTCATTAGATGAATGATGAAATAAGAAATGAATTGTTTTATTGAAATATGTTAAAAGAAAGGCTAGATCAACATAAGAATACTGGATAAAAACTTGCTTGCAGTTCAATAATACCTAATTCCTGAAGCAAGTAATGGCTTGTGTCATAGAGGCGAATGAGAATATATGGCACCGCCATTTTGGAGCGGCCCTTTTGGATCTGTGAATGGTCCCTTTAAAAGATAAAAAATAGGTTAATTAACACAAGCCTAACCTAGGTTAGGCTAGGATAGGTTAGGTTGGTGTAGATTAACTTATTTTTATTTAGTAAAGGTGCCATTCACAACGCAAATAGGCCGCGCCAAACCAGAGGCGCCAAAAAGGACCCAATCCTCAAAGTGACGCTGTTACCAAGCTTTGCTCACTCTTTTAATTTTTGGCTCATTTTAATTCACCTTTGCAACAGATTCTACCTGACTAATTCCACTTTACAAGAGTTATTAGGAATGCAGTCAATGCCATTAGTTGTGTATTTTCTGTTATAGATTTATTATCTATTGGCATTCAAAAAGTTTTATTCCAGTTACAACTAGAAAGAGAAATTAATTGCCTATATATGTTGCTGGGTCAAAGGAGCTTCAGAAGTTTAAGTTAGGTACACAACTATTGTGCTTAGTAGAAATTTATTATATTTTTTAAATAACATTGGAATGATGCCAGCATTGCAATTAGGAATTGTATTATTTTTTATATTTAATTTTGCTATCTTCTCGTTTTCCTTTTCCTCACCAGGTTGCTTCCCCTGCTGGAGCCATCGGCTTTATTTTCCTAGATGACCTCGTTACTCAGCTCACGATAATAATAATAATAATAATAATAATAATAATAATAATAATAATAATAATAATAATAATAATAATAATAATCATCATAATAATAATAATAATAATAATGTAATATGCAATACATACCTTTATTATTATTACTAATATTATTTCTTATTACTATCATTACTGTTTTTGTTACTGCTGTTGTTGTTAATATTATCATTTTGCAGATAATAATAATAATAATAATAATAATAATAATAATAATAATAATAATAATAATAATAATAATAATAATAATAATAATAATAATAATAATAATAATAATAATAATAATAATAATAATAATAATAATAATAATTAAAGAAGTGTAACATAAACTATTCATTAAACGTGTGAGAACTCTTATCAAACATGCTGAAATAAATAGATACAGAAAGAGATTAAAGGATTGTAAAACTAAAAAATAAGAAAAGTAACATTTGTATCAACTAGAGAGATTTTCCCTCTCAAATCTTGAGAAAAACTTTTGACTTTTTGCAAATATAGGGAAAGAGATTCAGAAGTGCATACAGTCAAACAGTGCCCTGATAAACTAAGAGCAAATAGTTGACATATATAACACCCAAGAAGTTCTTTCAGGCCTCAGCATATATGATAAAAAGTTAGGAATATAGAATTCTGTCTGAGCGAATGAAATTTCTGCTAAATTTTAAAGGTCTACTGCCTTTCATTATCAACAACTATGGAGTTAAAGGAGTACTCCTGGACAAAAAAATAAAAATGAAAGTGTTCGTTCAGTCTTCAAGCAGGGATACCGTGAGGATCCAAGTAATAATATACCAATTACCCTTCTCCTGAACTCATCAAAAGCATTCGTGAAAATTGTAGCAAATCAGTTGCATGAATACGTGTCAAAGAATAATCTACTTTCGAAATCCCAGCATGGCTTCAGGAAAAGTCTATTCACACAAACTGCCATTACACAAGTCAATGAAACATTGCTTAGAAATGTACATAACAATGAGCTATTGGTTATTCTATGTGACCTCTTCAAGTTTTTCACACAGTCTCTCATCCAATACCTTTTAAGGAAAATTAAAGCTTTACATATAAGTTAATTATAGTTTAATGGATATTTATGTAAATGTACATTTTCATAGATATAGAAAATTCCCTATCATTCAAGCTATATGTTAAATATGACGCTCCTCAAAGCTCAGTGCTTGATCCATTACTTTTAAATATATTTATAAAACGATTTACAAGGTGTTGTTCAGAATGCCTGTCCAATTTGCATGTGACACACAGTTTTTTCTTTCAAAAACAATAGATCATAATCTCCTTTGGTTTTAAAAATGGAATATATAAATGAAAAAATTATAAAGTACTTTACAAAAAATGCATTAATATGGAATTCAGGCATAACCCAATTCATATTTTTTTTTTATCAAAAGGTTCTCAAGATCACATACCAAGAGACTTAGCAATTAGAGTACGATCTTTTCGTGCTAACGCAGTTCCTTCAGCTAGGCCTGTATATATCCTTGTCTATCATTTGTCATTTGAATCTCATTTTTGTACTTAAGTAAAGAGTAAGATCTTACCCTTATCGAAATAAATATTTATTTGACAGCCAGGGCAAGAAAATAATAGTAGAAAAACAGGTTCTTAGCTACATATCATATTGTTCAGTGATATGAAGCACTTGTATAAGTCTGTGAAGCAATGTCCAAGAGATACAGAATGCAATATTGCAGTTGTACACGGAAAAGTTTGTCTCAAGGCAGCAATCCAGATTAAATATAACGTGGAAATGCTCACTCAATAGTTAGTGGACGGTATATAAAGAATTTATTTTAAATACTGACACA
>JAXCGZ010015162.1:7500-15000 GCA_037179515.1 Halocaridina rubra
TGACCACTCATCTTCCTGAGGTTCTCTACCATTTTTCTCGTTTCTTACTTTCTTCACAATATTTGCATCATCTGCAAACATATTCGTGAATGAATTTACAGACTCTGGTAGGTCATTTACATATACAAGGAACAAAAGTGGCCCTAACACTGAACCCTGTGGAACTCCACTACTAACTCTTCTCCATTCAGACACTGAGTGTCTTACTCTAACCTTCTGTTCCCTTCCTTCTAAGGAAGTTTTTATCCAATCCAAGACATTTCCACCTATTCTAGCCATTGCCTGCGGCTTCTTAGTAAGTCTCCCGTGTGTGACAGTGTCAAATACTCTCTGGAAGTCTAGGAATATGCAATCTGCCCAGCCCTCTCTTTCTTGAAAGATTCGGCTTACCTCATCATAATATTCTAATAAGTTTATTACTGTTGATCTACCTTCTCTGAATCAATGTTGTCTCACTGACAAAAAGTTGAAGGATTCCAAGTGAAGAGAGATATTTTTCCTTAGTAGTTACTACATAATTTTGCAAACTATGCTGGTCAAGGAAACTGGTCTGGGGTTTAGAGCCGTATCCCTCCTTCCCTTTTTGAAAATAGGTTTCATGTTCGCTGGTTTCCAGCATCTTGGAATCTCCCCCGACTCCAGTAACCTTTTAAAAATGATACTTAGTGCCACTGATATTGAGATTGCACATTTTTTAAGTACATGAGGGGATATATCATCAGGACCTGTAGCTTTATGGACATCTAACTCCATCAGCGCTTTGCATACCTCTGTGGCTGAAAGGATGATGTTCTCTAATAACGGCCCATGAGCTTCTATCTCTGCAATCTGAGGGGGTGGGGTATTTTCTTCTGTAAATACTGACTGAAACTCCTTGTTCAGTTCTTTGCAAATCTCTTCATCCCCCTCAGTGATGCTTCCATCCATTTTCTTAATCCTTAAAACCTGTTCTTTTACCGTCAATTTTCCTCTGATAAATCCGTGGAAAACCTTGGAATTTTCTTTAACCTTTCTGGTGATGTCCCTTTCATAGTCTCTCTCTGCCTCTCTTCTTTTACTTAGGCAATAATTTCTTGCTCTTTTGTAGGTTTGCCAGGCATTTGTTTTTTCTCCTCCTATACCTTTTCCAGCATTTGTCTCTCCACTCCTTGGCACTTTTACACTCATTATTGAACCATTTCTCTCTGGCATGAATTACACCTACTTTGGTGACAGGTATGCAACAATCTACTATCTTCCCATATTTCTCACAAAAGATGTCGTACATTTCTTGTATAGATTTGTTGTACAAAAAGGTCCTCAAGTCAATGACAGCAAAAAGCTCATTCATTTTGATGTAATCTCCTTTCGGATAGTTCCTCCTCATGTCCTCAGTACCTCTACTCTCAGGCAGAGCATCTTCAGTGATATACTCCATCAACAACACACAGTGGTTACCCTTTCTAATTAGTGGTTCAAACTAAATTTTTTCAATATCCAATATGTCATCTGTGAATACTATATCAAGTAGTGATGGCTCATCCCCACCCCTGGCTCTTGCTGGTTCCAGCACATGTTGGTGTAGGAAATTCCCTTGTATGCAATCTAGGAATCTTGCCCCGAATGAGTCCTCATCACTTTGAGGGTTAAGATTTATCCAATCTATCTCTTTATGATTAAAATCTTCCACAATCAAAATCCTACATTTTCTCTCCAGTGCCCATTTTTTGCCTCTAATCCTGTATCAAAGGGTCTGCTTGTTTAAACAGTGTCACTACTGCTTCCAGGGGGGACAACTGTGTATACTGGATTTAAATAATGGATATGGGAAATTATCACTTCAGCATAAATTGAGTGATCTACTCAGTTTGGTTATATAAAGGGACAATTCAAAGGTCGTGGTTTGTTGTAAGCCAAAAAGAAGTTAATTCAAACTTGGCTTCACATCAAAGAGAAAGCAATAGATTGCATCTCATTGTTTATCTCATGTCGGAGCTTCTACATAAGTTGCTTAAAATTATCCCACCCGACCTATTCTGTGTCCGGTGCTTCACTGTCTTGTTAGGCATCCCTAAGTCGTCCCAGTTTGCATTGGTAATTTTTTTTTTTTCAAACTTTATGTACATGTATATGCTGTGATTCATCGTACGTAATTTAAGTTTGTCTGTTAGACTGTAGTTAAAACAAAAATAGAGACATTTTTAAGGCAAGAGTTTCCTTCATTTTTCTAGGTAAGCGAATGAACGGAGGGGAGTGAAAACAGGTGACTACACATTTGTTACATATTCACCCTATCTTGACAACCGATTATATATCTCTAAGTAAAGTTTAACATCTATATTATATTAGGTCGCGCTTGGAAGCTATTTGATATTTACCCATGCTCATAAACATCTATGTAATAATAATAATAATAATAATAATAATAATAATAATAATAAAATAATAATAATAATAATAATAATAATAATAATAATAATAATAATAACAAGAAGAAGAAGAAGAAGAATAAGAATAATAATTATAATAATAATATTAATCATAATAATAATAATAGTAATAAAATAATAGTGTAACACCTGGTAACATTGAAGAAATTTATATATGGCGCTCCTCCATATTGTGCAGGTTGCCATCTAGTAACAGAACAGGAGAGAAGAAGAAGGGGCCAGAATTATAAACAAGCACATCATGTATTGTTTTCTTGTCTTACATTTGAATTGTATTTTTTATGTTTTGTACCCATGAGAGCCAGAAAATGTAAGTAATATATATTGTCATTATACAGTGGTAAAAATGTATAGTTAAATTTATTAGATAATAATAGTTTTAAGGTAAAATTCACGTGTAAAACAAGAGTTTTTGATGACGCCTTTACTGGTAGGCCATGTTTGATCATGTACATGAAGCAGACTTGCTGAAAATAAGCTTATTGAATATTATGGAGTGACAGCCTTGTTATTTTGACTTAAGATTTGTGTAGCCTATTATACTGTATAAATATTTCTCCTAGTCTCATCATTGTTCAGGCTGTAAATAGTCTTGGCTACTTCAGGTTTTGATTATACCATTTTTTGTTGCCATTACTTCCTAGTCACTAGGCCAGGCTTCGAGTGATATTATTATTAAAGATTTTTCATTTCTATAACGTTAGGCCTAGCTAGGCTAGGTTAGTCTTAATAATATATATATATATATATATATATATATATATATATATATATATATATATATATATATATATATATATATATATATATATATATATATATATATACCTCAGATGATCAATTAATATACCTAATTATAATTTATGTTCTTTTCTATGATTATTATATAACTCTCGCACTACTTTATCATTTTTCTGTTTATTTAATCATATATTTATGGTTCATAAGTTGTATGTATAACATTATATGTATATATGCTGTATACAAAGATTTAGAGAATTTTATGTCTTGCTCTTTATTTGATTTTGAATATGACATTTGTTATAAATATTGTATTACTATGATGATTATTTCTTTTGTATTTGAAATGTTAGTTTGTAATTTCTATGTTTACTTATATACTTGTTTTTTTTTCTTTTTTTAAGAGTGTGACACCGGGATAGGCAGAAACTGCCCTCATCAACAAAGGCCAGAATATACCAAGACGAAGGAAATGAAAAAGGTTAAGGGCAAGGCAGAGATGAGGTAATATCACACAAAGGAAAACGACAGACCGAAAAAAAACAGTCAAAGTAAAGAGGACCCAGAGATATGGAGGACTAGGCTCTGAGATGACGATAGATCTGCTTTTTGAAGGATGAAAGGTCATAAGAATTAGGAAAGACAGAAGGAGGAAGAGAGTTCCAGAGTCTGGAGGTAGATGGGAAGAAGCAGTCGCTGCATCGACCAATCCGCGAGCTACAAATCTCCACACAGTACCTGTGAGATGAGGCCGCTTGGCGAGTGTTACGCGGCCTCGGCAGTGGAGGAGGGATGCAACTCGCAAACTCATCAGAGCAGCGATGGAAGTAGTAGAGATAGAAAAACGAAAGGGAAGATACCTTACGGCGAAGAGAGAGAGAATCCAGGTTAGAAGTAAGAGAAGGATCATTAATGAGTCTGACTGCCTTAGATTCAACCCTATCAAGAAGATAAGTAAAGGAAGAAGCACCCCAGATGTGTGAGCAGTATTCTAAACAGGGGCGGATAAAACCTTTTTTAAACTTTAAGTATCTGCAATGAGGAAAAGTAATAACAAAAACGAAACAAAACCCCCAATTTTTTGGATGAAGATTTAGAAATTTGGATTATGTGATTCCTCCAAGACAAGTTAGAGGCTATATGGATTCCTAATATATCGATAGAGTTAAGAGGGTAAATTTCATTAGTTTCGAAGACAATAGGGTTATCAGGAGGAGAAGAAGATAAAGAGACAGCCAGAAACTGTCTTGGAGGCATTGAATTTAACTAAATTTTGAGTGCCCCATTCAGATACTCTCTGCAAATCGGAGTTAAGAGTAGGAGAAAGAGTGATACGAGATTGATTACGAGTAACAGATGAAGGTTGTGAGGAAAAGGCAGAGAAAAAGTGAAGGGTAGAATCATCGGCAAAGGCATGAAGAAGAGAGGAAGATGGGGATTGTAGAAGATCATTGATGAAGAGAAGGAAGAGAGTAGGTGAAAGAACAGAGCCCTGTGGAACATCACTGGAAACAGAGAAAGGGTTAGATGTCGTGCCATCAACAACTACAGATATAGAATGGTCAGTAAGAAAACTGGAAATCAGAGAACAGAAAGAAGGGGTAAAGCCATAGGCAGGGAGTTTGGCCAACAGAGCCTTGTGCCAGACTCTGTCAAAAGCCTTAGAGATATCAAGGGCGACAACAAAGGATTCCCCATAGTTCCTAAGAGAAGATGACCATACATGAGTAAGATAGAACAGGAGATCACCAGTGGATCTTGCCTTGCGGAAGCCGTACTGGTGATCGGAGATAAGTGAGTTAGATTCAAGGCGTTTCAAGAAGTGAGCATTGAGTAGGTTAGAACAATAGGTCGGTAGTTAGAAGGAATAGAGCGGTCACCCTTCTTAGGAACAGGTTGAACTAGAGCATGCTCCAAAGATGAAGGATAGATACTGGTTGACAGAATGAGGCGAAAAAGACGGCAAAGCACGGGAGCCAGTTCATCTGCAAACTCCTTAAGGAATCTTGCAGGGATACCATCGGGACCAGATGCCTTGTTTGTCTTTAGTGAGCGAAGAACCTTATGAACTTTGCGTGAAGAAAGGATAAGGGAGGGCATAGGGTTAGAGAGGGGAAAAGACTGAGGAACAGGTGCCCTGGAATCGTTGATAGAAGAGTTGGCAGAAAAATGAGAGCCAAAGAGAGTGGCTTTGTCAGTGGGAGAGCAAGCTATAGAACCATCAGAACGAATGAGAGGGGGAAAGCTTGAGTTACAGAAGTTTTTGGAGAGGTTTTTGGCTAAGGACCAGAAGCATTTGTCAGTGGGAGAGGAGTTAAGGTCATCAACTTTCCTTCTTATAAAGGAAACCTTAGAACTTCGAATCTGAGCTGTACAGCGATTCCTAGCTATAATAAAAGCAGAGCGAGTTAAATCGGATGGAGAGGCTTGGTAAGATCGGTGAGCCTGATTCCTAGCCTGGATAGCCATGGAGCAGGCACGGTCAAACCAAGGTTTAGGGGGAGAGAAAATTTTTGTAGAAGAGGGGATGTACGCCTCCATTCCCGCAGTCATGATCTCGGCAACTTTTACAGCTACCCGATCAGGGTTGTGGGACCGAAAGCAGTAGTCATCCCATGGAAAGTCAAAGAGAAAGTTAGGCAAATTTTCATATTGGGTTCGCTCGAAGTGCCAAACGCGGCATTGAGTAGGAGGGATTGGTGGTGGGGGAGCAAAAATGGAAGAGACAGAGATCATGCAGTGGTCAGATTTACCAAGAGGGGAAAGCACAGAATAAGAGTAGTTTGAAGGGTTAGAAGTAAAAAATAGGTCAAGAGTGTTTGCAGCATGTTCGTAACGATCAGGAACACGAGTAGGATGTTTGATAATTTGCTCCAGATCGTGAGTAATAGAGAAAGCAAGAGCCTCGCTTCCTCCCACATCAGAGTGAGAAGAATGAAGCCACTCACTGTGGTGTACAGTGAAGTCTCCAATGTAGAGAACTTCGGCATGTTGGTGAAAATATAGCAAGGACTCATGGCACGAGGAGATATATATTCAAAGAAAGACACAAACTCGGTGGAGTTTGGAGAACAGTAGCAGAAGCAAAGGATGATAGTGGTAGTGGAGAGATAGACTTTTAGCCAGTGAACATCAAAGTCGGGAGATTCAAGGTCCATGAGCCTCACAGTAGGAGTGTTAATGTTGCAGTAAGCACAGACCCCACCTTTGGAACGAAAACGAGTATACAGATTATAGTGGGAGATTTGGAAAGGGTCAATGGAAGCATGTAAAGACAACTGGGTTTCAGATAGGAGGAGGGGGTTAGGGAGGAAAGTGCCCAACGCTGTTCCACAAACGAAAGATTCAAGTTTTTATCTACAGTTTGGACCTTTCTTTCATTCATTCATTTGTTGACTTGCTAAATAAGCCAAGAAGAAAATAGTCCCAAAAATCTGGTTTTTTACTGCTCTATGAACCTAGAAGATAAAATAGAAAGTAACACGAGAAAAATATTAGTACATACCTGTTGATTAATATACCTACTTACACAGGAGGTGTAACAAATAGTAATATTATAACGATGTTTATAATAATAATAATAATAATTATAATAATAATAATAATAATAATAATAATAATTCGGTAACTTTATCAAGTATTATCATTGTAATATCCATTATTACTACTATAACTTCTACTAATACACAAATTTTCTTGTATGACGAATTGATGTAAAATGTTGTCTTATCATTTATTGCATAAATATTTACCCCCCTTATCGAGAGCAGGCGTATGACAAGCCCCAAGACATAGAGATATTGACAAATATATTATTGACGACTCAAATATTGGCCCATTAGCTGGGGGATTAGGTACCCCCACCCCTATCCCTAGTACCCGCTCTTCCCACCCACTCAGAGAGAAGAGTGCATCCCCCTCCTTGGAAAATAAAGAAAAGAAAGAAATGTGAATAATAAGAAAAGGCAAGTCGACCACGTAGGCCATCGCTGGACCTTTCATTTCGACAATATTCGAGTTTGTATTTATTTCCAGATAAGTTATTTGCAACATCAGGTATTTCCCAATCCCATTAGTATTCGTGAACATGTTGCGAGTAACTTTGAGAATGTTCGATGAAATATAATGTTCATATTCTTAACCTATAATACCGTAAGCTGAGTTGGACAAACCCCCATTTTATTTCGTTCTTAATGCCAAGGTTTCTACAACATCAAGTTCGTGAGGCTACTGTTTCTCTACTAACCCCAAGCATCAATGCTAATCGCATTATGCTGCCGTGGCCGGCTTGATAGTGTACGCTGCTCTGATTTATTAGGTCAACTGTTCG
>JAXCGZ010015162.1:22500-45000 GCA_037179515.1 Halocaridina rubra
CCCTAACCTCCTCTATTGCTAAAATTTTCGAAATTTTGCTCAACGTTCACTTCTTGAAACGTCTTGAATCTAACTCACTTATCTGCGATCACCAGTACTGCTTCTGCAAGTCAAGATCCACTGGTGACCTCCTGTCCTATCTTACTCATGTATGGTCATCTTCTCTGAGGAACTATGAGGAATCCTTTGTTGTCAACCTTGATATCTCTAAGGATTTTGACAGAGTGTGGCACAAGGCACTATTGGCCAAACTCCCAGCCTATGGCTTTACCCCTTCTTTCTGTTCTCTGATTTCCCGTTTTCTTACTGACCGTTTTATATCTGTAGTTGTTGATGGTGCGACATCTAGCCCTTTCTCTGTTACCAGTTGTGTTCCACTGGGCTCTGTTCTTTCACCTACTCTGTTCCTTCTCTTCATCAATGATCTTCTACAGTCCCCATCTTCCTCTCTTCTTCATGCCTTTGCTGATGATTCTACCCTTCACTTTTCCTCTGCCTTTTCTTCACAACCTTCATCTGCTACTCGTAGTCAGTCTCGTATCACTCATTCTTTTACTCTCAACTCTGATTTGTAGAGGGTATTTGAGTTGAGAGCTCAAAATTTAGTTAAATTCATTTCCTCCAAGACACAGTTTCTGGCCATCTCTTTATCTTCTTCATCTCCTGATAACCTTATTGTCTGGAAAATTAACAAAATTTACCCTCTTAATTGTATCAACATATTAGGAATCCATATAGCCTCTGACTTGTCTTGGAGGAATCACATAATCCAAATTTCTAAATCTTCATAAAAAAAAACTGGGGGTTTTGTTTCGCTTTCGTCATTACTTTCCCTCTTTACAGTTACTTAATATTTATAAAAGTCTTCTCTGCCCCTGCTTAGAATACTGCTCACACATCTGGGGTTCTTCCTCTTACAATTATCTCCTTGATAGGGTTGAATCTAAGGTAGTCAGACTCACTAATGATCCTTCTCTTACTTCTAATCTGGATTCTCTCTCACTTCGCCATAAGGTATCTACTCTTTCTCTTTTATATCGCTACTACTTCCATCGCTGCTCTGTTGAGTTGGCGAGTTGCATCTCTCCCCCACTGCCGAGGACGCGTAACACTCGCCAAGCGGCCTCATCTCCGGATACTGTGTGGAGATTTGTAGCTCGCGGATTGGTCGGTGCAGCGACTGCTTTTTCCCATCTACCTCCAGACTCTTCGTCCTACTGTCTTTCCTAATTCTTATGACCCATCATCCTTAAAAAAGCAGATCTATCGTCATCTCAGGGCTTATTCCTCCATATCTCTGGGTCCTCTGTCCTTTGACAGTTCTTTCTGTCTGTCATTTTCCTCATCTCTGCCTTGTCCTTAACCTTTTTCTTTTCCTTCGTCTTGATGTTTTCTCGTGCCCTGGCCGTTATTGATGAGGGCAGTTTTTTCTTGTCCCTGTGTCACACTCGTAAAAAAAACATGCAGTCTAAAATGATAGGAAAAGCCCAGTAAATAAAACAACGAAAAAAACAAAATATGTATATATATAAATACATACATACACACATACATACATACATACATACATACATATATATACATTCATACATACATACATACGTCCATACATACATACATTTGTACATACATAAATACATACATACATACATACATACATACATACATATATATATATATATATATATATATATATATATATATATATATATATATATATATATATATATATATATATATATATATATATATATATATATATATATATATATATATATATATATATATATATAATTGAAAAGGAGAAAATTGAAATATATACAATTGAAAAGGAGAAAAACACCCACCCCGGGTGGGTGTTTTTCTCCTTTTCAATTGTATTTTTTTTTTCTCCTATCCTAGCTGTATATCTTGTCATTGAACTTTGAGAAAGTGGCCAGTCAAGGTCACGAAGGTAATAAGTATTTTATATATATATATATATATATATATATATATATATATATATATATATATATATATATATATATATATATATATATATATATATATATATATATATATATATATATATATATATATATATATATATATATATATATATATATATATATATATATATATATATATATATATATATATATATATATATATATATATATATATATATATAAAATACTTATTACCTTCGTGACCTTGACTGGCCACCTTCTCAAAGTACAATGAGAAGCTATACAGCTAGGATAGGAGAAAAAAAAATGCAATTGAAAAGGAGAAAAACACCCACCCCGGGTTAATATACAACGGATTATGATATACCCATCTTAACTGCCCGCCTGGGTTAGTCGGTAATCCCCACAAACTGCCAGCAAAAGGAATTGAAATCCATATTTGACTAAATTCTATAACCCACCAAGGAACTTGAATAGGCTAGAAGTTTATAAGGAAAGTCATATAAGTACTATTGAAGTCATAAACTCAGTTGTTAACATGGCACGGGAGAGAAAATGTAGGATTTTGATTATGGGAGATAGTAATCATAAAGAGACAGATTGGATAAATCTTAACCCTCAAAGTGATGAGGACTCATTCAGGGCAAGATTCCTAGATTGCGTACAAGGGAATTTCCTACACCAACATGTAATGGAACCAACAAGGGCCAGGGGTGGGGATGAGCCATTACAACTTGATCTAGTATTCACAGATAATGTGTTGGATATTGAAAAAATTGAGTATGAACCACTAATTGGAAAGAGTGACCACTGTGTGTTGTTGATGGAGTATATCATTGAAGATATTCTGCCTGAGAGTAGAGGCACTGAGGACATGAGGAGGAACTATCCGAAAGGAGATTACATCAAAATGAATGAGCTTATTGCAGTTATTGACTGGAAAACCTTATTTTACAACAAATCTGTGCAAGAAATGTATGACATCTTTTGTGAGAAATATGGGAAGATAGTAGATTGCTGCATACCTGTCACCAAAGTATTTGTAATTCCAGCCGCCCGTTGAAAGACTACGACTGAAGGTATTAGGATGCAACTAGGACTGATCCAGACAGTTCCAGGTTGAGTCTTCCTTCAGGACGGTTCTTTTCTCATGCCTACATCTACACTGAATATTCTGGCATATTCATTACACATCTCTTGCTATTCCATTACATTTGACAAGTCACAACATTCTGCATATCTGTCTCTTTCCCTTTCCTTTTCCTCACATTTTGTCATTATTTATGGAAGGTTCACAACTAATGGCCCCCGGTACCCGGCATAGTGGGGTGCGAAGAATCTCCGGGGATCGTGTTGACTCAACCTTTGGCTTGACGGCAGACACGCCTGGTGGCAGTAATGGTTCTGCTCTTAACCTTGTACCTCACAACAGATCTGCTTCTTTCACTCTTCACTATTCAAACATTCGTGGGCTGAACTCTAATCTTTCGTCTGTGGAATAGCACTTGGGCACTTTCCTCCCTAACCTCCTCCTCCTATCTGAAACCCAGTTGTCTATACATGCTTCCACTGACCCTTTCCAAATCTCCCACTATAATCTGTATACTCGTTTTCGTTCCAAAGGTGGGGTCTGTGCTTACTGCAACATTAACACTCCTACTGTGAGGCTCATGGACCTTGAATCTCCTGACTTTGATGTACTCTGGCTAAAAGTCTATCTCTCCACTACCACTATCATCCTTTGCTTCTGCTACTGTTCTCCAAACTCCACCGAGTTTGTGTCTTTCTTTGAATATCTCTCCTCATGCCATGAGTCCTTGCTATCTTCTCACCCACATGCCGAAGTTCTCTACATTGGAGATTTTAATGTACACCACAGTGAGTGGCTTCATTCTTCTCACACTGATGTGGGAGGAAGTGAGGCTCTTGCTTTCTCTATTACTCATTATCTGGAGCAAATTATCAAACATCCTACTCGCGTTCCTGGTCGTCGCGAACATGCTGCAAACACTCTTGACCTATTTTTTACTTCTAACCCTTCAAACTACTCATATTCTGTGCTTTCCCCTCTTGGTAAATCTGAAAACTCCATGATCTCTGTCTCTTCCATTTTCGCTCCCCCACCACCAATCCCTCCTACTCAACGCCGCCTTTGGCACTTCGAGCGAACCCAATATGAAAATTTGCGTAACTTTCTCTTTGACTTCCCATGGGATGACTACTGCTTTCGGTCCCACAACCCTGATCGGATAGCTGTAATAGTTGGCGAGATCGTGACCGCGGGAATGGAGGCGTACATCCCCTCTTCTACAAAAGCTTTCTCTCCCCCTAAACCTTGGTTTGATCGTGCCTGCTCCATGGCTATCCAGGCTAGGAATCAGGCTCAAAGATCTTACCAAGCCTCTCCTTCCGATTTAACTCGCTCCGCTTTTATTATAGCTAGGAATCGCTGTACAGCTCAGATTCGAAGGTCTAAGGCTTCCTTTATAAGAAGGAAAGTTGATGACCTTAACTCCTCTCCCACTGACAAATGCTTCTGGTCCTTAGCCAAAAACCTCTCCAAAAACTTCTGTAACTCAAGCTTTCCCCCTCTCATTCGTTCTGATGGTTCTATAGCTTGCTCTCCCACTGACAAAGCCACTCTCTTTGGCTCTCATTTTTCTGCCAACTCTTCTATCAACGATTCCAGCGCACCTGTTCCTCAGCCTTTTCCCCTCTCTAACCCTATACCCTCCCTTATCCTTTCTTCACGCAAAGTTCATAAGGTTCTTCGCTCACTAAAGACAAACAATGCATCTGGTCCCGATGGTATCCCTGCAAGGTTCCTTAAGGAGTTTGCAGATGAACTGGCTCCCGTGCTTTGCCGTCTTTTTCGCCTCATTCTGTCTACCAGTATCTATCCTTCATCTTGGAAGCATGCTCTAGTTCAACCTGTTCCTAAGAAGGGTGACTGCTCTATTCCTTCTAACTACCGACCTATTGCTCTAACCTCCTCTATTGCTAAAGTTTTCGAAACTTTGCTCAATGCACACTTCTTGAAACGCCTTGAATCTAACTCACTTATCTCCGATCACCAGTACGGCTTCCGCAAGGCAAGATCCACTGGTGATCTACTGTCCTATCTTACTCATTTATAGTCATCTTCTCTTAGGAACTATGGGGAATCCTTTGTCGTCGCCCTTGATATCTCTAAGGCTTTTGACAGAGTCTGGCACAAGGCTCTGTTGGCCAAACTCCCTGCCTATGGCATTACCCCTTCTTTCTGTTCTCTGATTTCCAGTTTTCTTACTGACCGTTCTATATCTGTAGTTGTTGATGGCGCAACATCTAGCCCTTTCTCTGTTTCCAGTGGTGTTCCACAGGGCTCTGTTCTTTCACCTACTCTCTTCCTTCTCTTCATCAATGATCTTCTACAATCCACATCTTCCTCTCTTCTTCATGCCTTTGCCGATAATTCTACCCTTCACTTTTCCTCTGCCTTTTCTTCACAACCTTCATCTGTTACTCGTAATCAATCTCGTATCACTCTTTCTTCTACTCTTAACTCCGATTTGCAGAGAGTATCTGAATGGGGCACTCAAAATTTAGTTAAATTCAATGCCTCCAAGACACAGTTTCTGGCTATCTCTTTATCTTCTTCTCCTCCTGATAACCCTATTGTTTTCGAAACTAATGAAATTTACCCTCTTAACTCTATCAATATATAAGGAATCCGTATAGCCTCTAACTTGTCTTGGAGGAATCACATAATCCAAATTTCTAAATCTTCATCCAAAAAATTGGGGGTTTTGTTTCGTTTTCGTTATTACTTTTCCTCATTGCAGTTACTTAATATTTACAAAGGTCTTAATCGCCCCTGCGTAGAATACTGCTCACACATCTGGGGTGCTTCTTCCTTTACTTATCTTCTTGATAGGGTTGAATCTAAGGCAGTCAGACTCATTAATGATCCTTCTCTTACTTCTAACCTGGATTCTCTCTCTCTTCGCCGTAAGGTATCTTCCCTTTCGCTTTTCTATCACTACTACTTCCATTGCTGCTCTGATGAGTTGGCGAGTTGCATCCCTCCTCTACTGCCGAGGCCGTGTAACACTCGCCAAGCGGCCTCATCTCACAGGTACTGTGTGGAGATTTGTAGTTCGCGGATTGGTCGGTGCAGCGACTGCTTCTTCCCATCTACCTCCAGACTCTGGAACTCTCTTCCTCCTTCTGTCCTTCCTAATTCTTATAACCTTTCATCCTTCAAAAAGCAGATCTATTGTCATCTCAGAGCCTAGTCCTCCATATCTCTGGGTCCTCTTTACTTTGACTGTTTTTTTTTCGGTTTGTCGTTTTCCTTTGTGTGACATTACCTCATCTCTGCCTTGTCCTTAACCTTTTTCTTTTCCTTCGCCTTGGTATTTTCTCGTGCCCGGGCGTTTGTTGATGAGGGCAATTTCTGCCTGTCCCGTGTCACACTCTTAAAAAAAAAAAAAAAAAAAAAAAGCTAAGGAGTGGAGAGACAAATGCTGGAAAAGTTATAGGAAGAGAAAAAACATAAATGCCTGGCAAACCTACAAAAGAGCAAGAAATTATAACCTAAGTAAAAGAAGAGAGGCAGAGAGAGACTATGAGAGGGACATCACCAGGAAAGCTAAAGAAAATCCCAAGCTTTTCCACAGCTTTATCAGAGGAAAACTGACGGTAAAAGAACAGGTTTTAAGGCTAAAGAGAGCGGATGGAAGCATCACTGAGATGAATGAAGATAACTGCAAAGAGTTGAACAAGGAGTTTCAGTCAGTATTTACAATAGAAAATACCCCCACCCCCTCAGATTGCAGGGATAGAAGCTCACGGGCCGTTATTAGAGAACATCAACCTTACAGCCACAGAGGTATGCAAAGCGCTGATAGTGTTAGATGTTCATAAAGCTACAGGTCCTGATGATATATCCCCTCATGTACTTAAAAAATGCGCAAACTCAATATCAGTGGCACTAAGTATCATATTTAAAAAGTCACTGGAGTCAGGGGAGATTCCAAGATGCTGGAAACAAGCAAACGTGATACCTATCTTCAAAAATGGAAGGAGGGATACGGCTCTGAACTATAGACCAGTTTCCTTGACCAGCATAGTTTGCAAAGTTATGGAGAAATTACTAAGGAAACATCTCTCTTCACTTTGAATCCTTCAACTTTTTGTCAGTGAGGCAACATGACTTCAGAGAAGGTAGATCAACAGTAACAAACTTATTAGAATTTTATGATGAGGTAAGCCGAATCTTACAGGAAAGAGAGGGCTGGGCAGATTGCAAATTCCTTGACTTCCCAGAAATCATTTGACACTGTTCCACATGGGAGACTTATTAGTAAGCTGCAAGCAATGGCTAGAATAGGTGGAAATGTCTTGGAATGGATAAAAACTTACTTAGAAGGAAGGGAACAGAGGGTTAGAGTAAGACACTCAGTGTCTGAATGGAGAAGAGTTAGTAATGGAGTTCCACAGGGTTCGGTTTTAGGGCCACTTTTGTTCCTTGTATATGTAAATGACCTACCAGAGTCTGTAAATTCATTCATGAATATGTTTGCAGATGATGCAAAGATTGTGAAGAAAATAAAAAACGAGAACAATGGTAGAGAACTTCAGGAGGATCTAAATAGTCTGAATGAGTGGTCAGAAAAGTGGCTAATGAAATTCAATAATTCAAAATGTAAGGTCAAGAGAATGGGTACAAGTGCAAGAAGGCCCAAGCTTGACTACTCGGTGGCTGGAAAACAACTTCAAGAGACAGAAAATGAGAGATCTTGGAGTCAAAATACTGGCAGATTTGTCTCCAGAAATGCACATAAATGGCATAGTAAGGGCAGCATATGCATTATTATCAAATTTAAGGGCAGCCTTCAGGCACATGGACAAGGAAATATTCAGAAATATTTATGTAACCTATGTGAGGCCAAACCTCGAATATGCAGCCCCCTTTTGGAATCCACACTTGAAAAAGCACATAGCTAAGCTTGAAAAAGTTCAAAGACATGCCACGAAACTGGTGCCAGAAATACGCAATATCAGTTATGATGAGAGACTGAGGGAATTAGACTTACCATCACTGGAAGCTAGAAGATTGAGGGGGGATATGGTGACAGTCAATAAATTCCTTCATGGTTATGATAGAGTGGATAGGGATCGATATTTTGATATGGCTGGCTCTAGAACTAAAGGTCATAGTTTGAAGCATGATAAGAAAACTTCTTTGCAGGATGTAAGAAATTACTTTTTCAGTGTAAGAGTAGTTGATAATTGGAATTGGCTAAACGAGGAGGTAGTTAAAGCTATCCCAATCCATTGTTTTAAGGACAGGTATGATAAGTATCACTAAGTATAAAATGGAACCGATCAGGAGACGGGAAGATACGAGCTTTGGGCTCTTTCCCGTAAATACAATTAGGTATATATATATATATATATATATATATATATATATATATATATATATATATATATATATATATATATATATATATATATATATATATATATATATATATATATATATATATATATATATATATATATATATATATATATATATATATATATTTATATATATATATATATATATATATATATATATATATATATATATATATATATATATATATATATATATATATATATATATATATATATATATATATGCATATACACATACATACATATACATATATACACATATACACAAACAAACACACACACACACGAATGGGTACAAGTGCAAGAAGGCCCAAGCTTGATTACTCGGTGGCTGGAGTACAAGTTCAAGAGACAGAAAATGAGAGAGATCTAGGAGTAAACATACCAGCAGATTTGTCTCCAGAAATACATATAAATGGCATAGTGAGGGCAGCATATGCATTCTTATCAAATGTAAGGGTAGCCTTCGGGCAAATGGACAAGGAAATGTTCAGAAATAATTATGTAACCTATGTGAGGCCAAAACTCGAATATGCAGCCCAATTTTGGAATCGGCACTTGAAAAAGCACATAGCTAAGCTTGAAAAAGTTCAAAGAGATGCCACGAACCTTCTTTGCAGGATGTAAAGAAATACTTTTTCAGTGTAGGAGTAGTTGATAATTGGAATTGGCTAAGCGAGGAGGTAGTTAATGTTATCTCAATCCATAGTTTTAAGGACAGGTATGATAAGTATCACTAAGTACAAAATGGAACCGATCATGAGACGGGAAGATACGAGCTTTGGGCTATTTCCCATAAACACAAATAGGTTATCACAAATAGTTAATCACAGAAGATCAGGGGATGGGGCCTCATTAAGATTGTTATACACAAATGCTGATGGATTAGCTGGTAAGGCAGTAGAATTAAAAGATAGGATTCACAACAGTAAGGAAGATATAGTAGCAATTACAGAGACTAAGTTGAGTGAGGACATAAACAGTGTCACAGTTTTTCCAAAGTGCTTCAGAATACTAAGGGTTGAAAGATCTGAGAGGACTGGTGGAGGGATAGCACTGCTCATAAGTGAAAGGATTCAAGTTGAAGAAATAAACTTGGCTATAGAAAGTGAGTTCAAGGAATTTCTTGTTGCTCGCATAAATACTGGGTCAGAGAGCATTATAATAACTGTTGTGTACAACCCACCAAGGAACCAAAATAGGCTTCAAGTTTATGAGGAAAGTCATATAGGTACTATTGAAGTCATAAACTCAGTTGTTAACATGGCACGGGAAAAATAATGTAGGATTTTGATTATGGGAGACTTTAATCATAAAGAGATAGATTGGATAAATCTTGACCCACACAGTGGTGAGGACTCATTCGGGGCAAGATTCCTAGATTGCGTACAAGGGAATTTCCTACACCAACATGTAATGGAACCAACAAGGGACAGGGGTGGGGATGAGCCATCACTACTTGATCTAGTGTTCACAGATAATGTGTTGGATATTGAAAAAATTGAGTATGAACCACAAATTGGAAAGAGTGACCACTGTGTGTTGTTGATGGAGTATATCATTGAAGAAATTCTTCCTGAGAGTAAAGGCACTGAGGACATGAGGAGGAACTATCCGAAAGGAGATTACATCAAAATGAATTAGCTTTTTGCAGTTATTGACTGGAGAACCTTATTTTACAACAAATCTGTGCAAGAAATGTATGACATCTTTTGTGAGAAATATGGGAATATAGTAGATTGCTGCATACCTGTCACCAAAGTAGGTGTAATTCATGCCAGAGAGAAATGGTTCGATAATGGGTGTAAAAGAGCTAAGGAATGGAGAGACAAATGCTGGAAAAGGTATAGGAGGAAAAAAAAACATAAATGCCTGGCAAACCTACAAAAGAGCAAGAAATGACTACCTAAGTAAAAGGAGAGAGGCAGAGAGAAACTATGAGAGGGACATCACCAGGAAGGCTAAAGAAAATCCCAAGCTTTTCCACAGCTTTATCAGAGGAAAACTGAAGGTAAAAGAACAGGTTTTAAGGCTAAAGAGAGCGGATGGAAGCATCACTGAGACGGATGAAGAAATCTGCAAAGAATTGAACAAGGAGTTTCAGTCAGTATTTACAGTAGAAAATACCCCCACCCCCTCAGATTGCAGTGATAGAAGCTCAAGGGCCGGTATTAGAGAACATCAACCTTACAGCCACAGAGGTATGCAAAGCGCTGATGGATTTAGATGTTCATAAAGCTACAGGTCCTGATGACATATCCCCTCATGTGCTTAAAAAATGTGCAAACACAATATCAATGGCACTAAGTATCATATTTAAGGAGTCACTGGAGTCGGGGGAGATTCCAAGATGCTGGAAACAAGCAAATGTGATACCTTTTTTCAAAAAGGGAAGGAGAGATACGGCTCTGAACTATAGACCAGTTTCCTTGACCAGCATAGTTTGCAAAGTTACGGAGAAATTACTAAGGAAACATCTCTCTTCACTTTGAATCCTTCAACATTTTGTCAGTGAGGCAACATGGCTTCAGAGAAGGTAGATCAACAGTAACAAACTTATTAGAATTTTATGATGAGGTAAGCCAAATCTTACAGGAAAGAGAGGGCTGGGCAGATTGCAAATTCCTAGACTTCCAGAAAGCGTTTGACACTGTTCCACATGGGAGACTTATTAGTAAGCTGCAATCAATGGCTAGAATAGGTGGAAATGTTTTGGAATGGATAAAAACTTACTTAGAAGGAAGGGAACAGAGGGTTAGAGTAAGACACTCAGTGTCTGAATGGAGAAGAGTTAGTAGTGGAGTTCCACAGGGTTCAGTTTTAGGGCCACTTTTGTTCCTTGTATATGTAAATGACCTACCAGAGTCTGTAAATTCATTCATGAATATGTTTGCAGATGATGCAAAGATTGTGAAGAAAGTAAAAAACGAGAACAATGGTAGAGAACTTCAGGAGAATCTAAATAATCTGCATGAGTGGTCAGAAAAGTGGCTAATGAAATTCAATACTTCAAAATGTAAGGTAATGAGAATGGGTACAAGTACAAGAAGGCCCAAGCTTGACTACTCGGTGGCTGGAGTACAACTTCAAGAGACAGAAAATGAAAGAGATCTAGGAGTAAACATACTGGCAGATTTGTCTCCAGAAATACATATAAATGGCATAGTAAGGGCAGCATATGCATTCTTATCAAATGTAAGGGTAGCCTTCAGGCACATGGACAAGGAAATGTTCAGAAATATTTATGTAACCTATGTGAGGCCAAAACTCGAATATGCAGCCCCCTTTTGGAATCCGCACTTGAAAAAGCACATAGCTAAGCTTGAAAAAGACATGCCACGAAACTGGTGCCAGAAATACGCAATCTCAGTTATGATGAGAGGCTGAGGGAATTAGACTTACCATCACTCGAAGCTAGAAGAGTGAGGGGGGATATGGTGATAGTCTTTAAATTCCTTCATGGTTATGATAGAGTGGATAGGGATCGATATTTCGATATGGCTGGCTCTAGAACTAGAGGTCATAGTTTGAAGCTTCGTAAGAAAACTTCTTTGCAGGATGTAAGGAAATACTTTTTCAGTGTAAGAGTAGTTGATAATTGGAATTAACTAAGCGAGGAGGTAGTTAATGCTATCTCAATCCATAGTTTTAAGGACAGGTATGATAAGTATCACGAAGTATAAAATGGAACCGATCAGGAGACTTGGAGATACGAGCTTTGGGCTCTTTCCTGTAAACACAATTAGGTAATCACAATTAGGTAATCACACACACACACGCACACACACACACACACACACACACACACACACATACATACACACACCGCGCGTTCAGTGACACACGGAATTGCTCCTCTTAAATTTTTAACTGTTTCGAGTGACTAAGTGCTTAGTGGAAAACTTTACCATAATTTCCATAAATCTGAAATCCTTCATAGTATTGTGAGTACAAAAACTTATATTTGTTGTAAGACGAGACTGTTCATATTAAAGGAAAAAAAATTGAGAACTTTTTCGTGAAGAAGAGAGAGAAGCTGCCGTCCAGTTCTGCCTTGAGGGAAATCTAGAAGAGTTGCCAGAGTTGGAGAACATCACATTACCTAATTTTTTGTGTAAACTGGGGAAAGCTCTTAAGCCGTTTACCTGATCCTGTGGTTCTATATATTGTTAAAATCAGTATCCTTCCCATTTATATTAACTAGTTAGGTAGTTTGATACACGAAAAAATTGAATAATAAAAGAAAAAAAAATTACCAAATACCCACCTGTCAACAGTACTGAGTTAAGTTGCCAAGTAGTACAGCAGTCTTATTTTCTTCATTTTTTTTTGCTTTTCTTTTAGCTTTCTCTTTTACTATTTTGTTATTTTGTATATATATTGAGTTAAATGTAAAGTCAAATCCCGTGATAACATATCTTGGTTAGCAAGTCAGTTTATCAGTTAGGAAGAATATATAACAGAAACAGGTGGGTGCCACCTCAAACACAAATTCGAATTTTCCTTCAGGTTTGACTTTTGTTTTTCTTTTTCTTTTTTACTTAAATTACCATGGTCAAGTTTTTAAGTTAAGATGTGTGTTACCAGAAAGGAGACAAACTGAGTCACTAAATAGCACTTATATGGAGATATAAAAATTCTGTGTGAAGGTAAATTAGAAGTTTTTCTCTTTTCTTTTTTTTCCTCTTTCTCGTCTTCATTCTGTATTCTGTGAGAGGGAGAACATAAAAATGAAGCCATCTCTGTCCCAAACCTCTCCCACCCATGGGTCGGGAGAAGGGGTAGTCATCAGGGGACTTAAACAGAGAATCAAGAAGTTGGAGGAAATGGTTATAAGCCTTGATGATAAAATTCGGAATATGGATGGAGAAATGAAAGAGAATGAAACACTCAGAGAACAAATAAGATCTTTGGAGGAAGCAAATAAAGCACAAGGGCAGGAGAGAAAGGAACTAGAAAAAAGAATAAAGAAGCTGGAAGAGGAAAAGAGTCAACTAGAATCTAGAATTTCTAAACAAGAAGATAAAAACAAACAGCTAAATGACAACCTAAAGGAATTAGATGTTAGTTCACTGCTCTCTTCTGAGAGAGACGAGATTGCTGCTTGGAATGTTCAGATTAAGGAAAACATTGAACAGTTCAGAAAAGAGTTCCAGGAGCTGAATATGGAAAATGATGCCATGAAAACGTCCTTTGCTGATGCACTAAAGGGGAATGTGGCAGTAAAAGAGGCTGTAAAGGTGGTGGCACTGGAAAACATACAAACAGTTGACTATAAAGAGACAGTAATCGAAAAAATGAAAGACGTTGTGATGGAAAGGGCAAACCCACTCATCAGACAGGCACTTGATAAGGAGAAGACAGTGGTAATCTCAGGCATAAGTGAATCCCAGGAGCCAACATGGCAGGGGAGACTTGAAGAAAATAAAGCTAAGGTTGTAGACCTTATAAGAAAGCTTGGAGTAGTATGTGGTCCTGAGGATATTGTAAACATACACCAACTAGGTAAATATTCGAGGGAAGGAAAGCCGAGACCAACAAAAGTAACCTTTGAGAGAGGGGAAACATGTAGGGAAATATTGTTGAGAAAAAAAAGTCTAAAAGACCTTCAAGAATGCAAAGAAGTGTTCATTAGACGATACAGAACACAGGAAGAGATGGGAAAGATCAAAAACTTGTTGCAAGAGGCAAGAAGGTTAAATGATGAAAGAAATGAAGAAGAGAAGAAAAATTTTCGTTACAGAATACTTCCAGACAAAGGGGAGATAAAGAAGATAATGACAGAAGATCAGGGGATGGGGCCTCATTAAGATTGTTATACACAAATGCTGATGGATTAGCTGGTAAGGCAGTAGAATTAAAAGATAGGATCCACAACAGTAAGGCAGATATAGTAGCAATTACAGAGACTAAGTTGAGTGAGGACATAAACAGTGTCACAGTTTTTCCTAAGGGCTTCAGAATACTAAGGGTCGAAAGATCTGAGAGGACTGGTGGAGGGATAGCACTGCTCATAAGTGAGAGGATTCAAGTTGAAGAAATATACTTGGCTATAGAAAGTGAGTTCAGGGAATTTCTTGTTGCTCGCATAAATACTGGGTCAGAGAGCATTATAATAACTGTTGTATACAACCCACCAAGGAACCAAAATAGGCTTGAAATTTATGAGGAAAGCCATATAGGTGCTATTGAAGTCATAAACTCAGTTGTTAACATGGCACGGGAGAAAAAATGTAGGATTTTGATTATGGGAGACTTTAATCATAAAGAGATAGATCGGATGAATCTTGACCCACACAGTGGTGAGGACTCATTTGGGGCAAGATTCCTAGATTGCGTACAAGGGAATTTCCTACACCAACATGTAATGGAACCAACAAGAGCCAGGGGTGGGGATGAGCCATCACTACTTGATCTAGTGTTCACAGATAATGTGTTGGATATTGAAATATTGAGTATGAACCACCAATTGGAAAGAGTGACCACTGTGTGTTGTTGATGGAGTATATCATTGAAGACATTCTTCCTGAGAGTAGAGGCACTGAGGACATGAGGAGGAACTATCCGAAAGGAGATTACATCAAAATGAATGAGCTTTTTGCAGTTATTGACTGGAGAACCTTATTTTACAACAAATCTGTACAAGAAATGTATGACATCTTTTGTGAGAAATATGGGAAGATAGTAGATTGCTGCATACCTGTCACCAAAGTAGGTGTAATTCATGCCAGAGAGAAATGGTTCAATAATGGGTGTAAAAGAGCTAAGGAGTGGAGAGACAAATGCTGGAAAAGGTATAGGAGGAGAAAAAACATAAATGCCTGGCAAACCTACAAAAGAGCAAGAAATGACTACCTAAGTAAAAGGAGAGAGGCAGAGAGAGATTATGAGAGGGACATCACCAGGAAGGCTAAAGAAAATCCCAAGCTTTTCCACAGCTTTATCAGAGGAAAACTGAAGGTAAAAGAACAGGTTTTAAGGCTAAAGAGAGCGGATGGAAGCATCACTGAGACGGACGAAGAGATCTGCAAAGAATTGAACAAGGAGTTTCAGTCAGTATTTACAGTAGAAAATACCCCACCCCCTCAGATTGCAGTGATAGAAGCTCAAGGGCCGGTATTAGAGAACATCAACCTTACAGCCACAGAGGTATGCAAAGCGCTGATGGATTTAGATGTTCATAAAGCTACAGGTCCTGATGACATATCCCCTCATGTGCTTAAAAAATGTGCAAACACAATATCAGTGGCACTAAGTATCATATTTAAGGAGTCACTGGAGTCAGGGGAGATTCCAAGATGCTGGAAACAAGCAAATGTGATACCTATCTTCAAAAAGGGAAGGAGGGATACGGCTCTGAACTATAGACCAGTTTCCTGGACCAGCATAGTTTGCAAAGTTATGGAGAAACTACTAAGGAAACATATCTCTCTTCACTTGGAATCCTTCAACTTTTTGTCAGTGAGGCAACATGGCTTCAGAGAAGGAAGATCAACAGTAACAAACTTATTAGAATTTTATGATGAGGTAAGCCAAATCTTACAGGAAAGAGAGGGCTGGGCAGATTGCATATTCCTAGACTTCCAGAAAGCGCTTGACACTGTTCCACATGGGAGACTTATTAGGAAGCTGCAATCAATGGCTAGAATAGGTGGAAATGTCTTGGAATGGATAAAAACTTACTTAGAAGGAAGGGAACAGAGGGTTAGAGTAAGACACTCAGTGTCTGAATGGAGAAGAGTTAGTAGTGGAGTTCCACAGGGTTCAGTTTTAGGGCCACTTTTGTTCCTTGTATATGTAAATGACCTACCAGAGTCTGTAAATTCATTCATGAATATGTTTGCAGATGATGCAAAGATTGTGAAGAAAGTAAAAAACGAGAACAATGGTAGAGAACTTCAGGAGGATCTAAATAATCTGCATGAGTTGTCAGAAAAGTGGCTAATGAAATTCAGTACCTCAAAATGTAAGGTAATGAGAATGGGTACAAGTGCAAGAAGGCCCAAGCTTGACTACTCGGTGGCTGGAGTACAACTTCAAGAGACAGAAAATGAGAGAGATCTAGGAGTAAACGTACTGGCAGATTTGTCTCCAGAAATACATAGAAATGGCGTAGTAAGGGCAGCATATGCATTCTTATCAAATGTAAGGGTAGCCTTCAGGCACATGGACAAGGAAATGTTCAGAAATATTTACGTAACCTATGTGAGGCCAAAACTCGAATATGCAGCCCCCTTTTGGAATCCGCACTTGAAAAAGCACATAGCTAAGCTTGAAAAAGTTCAAAGACATGCCACGAAACTGGTGCCAGAAATACGCAATCTCGGTTATGATGAGAGGCTGAGGGAATTAGACTTGCCATCACTCGAAGCTAGAAGAGTAAGGGGGGATATGGTGACAGTCTTTAAATTCCTTCATGGCTATGATAGAGTGGATAGGGATCGATATTTCGATATGGCTGGCTCTAGAACTAGAGGTCATAATTTGAAGCTTCGTAAGAAAACTTGTTTGCAGGATGTAAGGAAATACTTTTTCAGTGTAAGAGTAGTTGATAATTGGAATTCGCTAAGCGAGGAGGTAGTTAATGCTATCTCAATCCATAGTTTTAAGGACAGGTACGATAAGTATCACTAAGTCTAAAAATGGAACCGATCAGGAGACGGGAAGACACGAGCTTTGGGCTCTTTCCCGTAAACACAATTAGGTAATCACAATTAGGTAATCACACACACACACACCACACACACACACACACACACACACACACACACACTATATATATATATATATATATATATATATATATATATATATATATATGCTCACACACATGCACATGTACACACTATATACATATGCATATATATATACATATATATACTCATACGTACTCACAAATACATACATATACATACATACTCACACACATGCACATGTACACACATATATACATATGCATATATATATACATATATATACTCATACGTACTCACATATATACATACATATACATATATACATATATATACGTACACACACGTACATGCATAAACATATACATATGCATGCACACACACATATGCACATATACATATATATAGATACAAACACACACATATAAGTACATTCACATACATAATTAATTACATGCACATACATAATCAATTACATACACATGCATATACACATACATATATGTACATACATACATATATATAAATATATATATATATATATATATATATATATATATATATATATATATATATATATATATATATATATTCAAACATAAACATATATACACAAGCGTGCATATACATATATACCCATGCATTTAGAGGCAATGGTTATAAGCCTTGATGAAAAAATTCGGCATATGAATGTAGAAATGAAAGAGAATGAAACACTCAGAGAGCAAATAAGATCTTTGGAGGAAGCAAATAAAACACAAGGGCAGGAGAGAAAGGAACTAGAAAAAAGAATAAAGAAGCTGGAAGGGGAAAAGAGTCAACTAGAATCTAGAATTTCTAAACAAGAAGATAAAAACAAACAGCTGAAGGACAACCTAAAGGAATTAGATGTTAGTTCACTGCTCTCTTCTGAGAGAGACGAGATTGCTGCTTGGAATGTCCAGATTAAGGAAAACATTGAACAGTTCAGAAAAGAGTTCCAGGAGCTGAATATGGAAAATGATGCCATGAAAACTTCCTTTGCTGATGCACTAAAGGGGAATGTGGCAGTAAATGAGGCTGTAAAGGTGGTGGCACTGGAAAACATACAAACAGTTGACTATAAAGAGACAGTAATCGAAAAAATGAAAGACGTTGTGATGGAAAGGGCAAACCCACTCATCAGACAGGCACTTGATAAGGAGAAGACAGTGGTAATCTCAGGCATAAGCGAATCCCAGGAGCCAACATGGCAGGGGAGACTTGAAGAAAATAAAGCTAGGGTTGTAGACCTGATAAGAAAGCTTGGAGTAGTTTGTGGTCCTGAGGATATTGTAAACATACACCAACTAGGTAAATATTCGAGGGAAGGAAAGCCGAGACCAACAAAAGTAACCTTTGAGAGAGGGGAAACATGTAGGGAAATATTGTTGAGAAAAAAAAGTCTAAAAGACCTTCAAGAATTCAAAGAAGTGTTCATTAGACGATACAGATCACAGGAAGAGATGGGAAAGATCAAAACCTTGTTGCAAGAGGCAAGAAGGTTAAATGAGGAAAGAAATGAAGAACAGAAGAAAAATTTTCATTTCAGAGTTCTTTCAGACAAAGGGGAGATAAAGAAGATAATGACAGAATATCAGGGGATGGGGCCTCATTAAGATTGTTATACACAAATGCTGATGGATTAGCTGGTAAGGCAGTAGAGTTAAAAGATAGGATTCACAACAGTAAGGCAGATATAGTAGCAATTACAGAGACTAAGTTGAGTGAGAACATAAACAATGTCACAGTTTTTCCTAAGGGCTTCAGAATACTAAGGGTTGAAAGATCTGAGAGGACTGGTGGAGGGATAGTGCTGCTCATAAGTGAAAGGATTCAAGTTGAAGAAATAAACTTGGCTATAGAAAGTGAGTTCAGGGAATTTCTTGTTGCTCGCATAAATACTGGGTCAGAGAGCATTATAATAACTGTTGTATACAACCCATCAAGGAACCAAAATAAGCTTGAAGTGTATGAGGAAAGTCATATAGGTACTATTGAAGTCATAAACTCAGTTGTTAACATGGCATGGGAAAAAAATGTAGGATTTTGATTATGGGAGACTTTAATCATAAAGAGATAGATTGGATAAATCTTGACCCACACAGTGGTGAGGACTCATTCGGGGCAATTTCCTACACCAACATGTAATGGAACCAACAAGGGCCAGGGGTGGGGATGAGCCATCACTACTTGATCTAGTGTTCACAGATAATGTGTTGGATATTGAAAAAATTGAGTATGAACCACCAATTGGAAAGAGTGACCACTGTGTGTTGTTGATGGAGTATATCATTGAAGACATTCTTCCTGAGAGTAGAGGCACTGAGGACATGAGGAGGAACTATCCGAAAGGAGATTACATCAAAATGAATGAGCTTTTTACAGTTATTGACTGGAGAACCTTATTTTACAACAAATCTGTACAAGAAATGTATGACATCTTTTGTGAGAAATATGGGAAGATAGTAGATTGCTGCATACCTGTCGCCAAAGGAGGTGTAATTCATGCCAGAGAGAAATGATTCGATAATGGGTGTAAAAGAGCTAAGGAGTGGAGAGACAAATGCTGGAAAAGGTATAGGAGGAGAAAAAACATAAATGCCTGGCAAACCTACAAAAGAGCAAGAAATGACTACTTAAGTAAAAGGAGAGACGCAGAGAGAGACTATAAGAGGGACATCACCAGGAAGGCTAAAGAAAATCCCAAGCTTTTCCACAGCTTTATCAGAGGAAAACTGAAGGTAAAAGAACAGGTTTTAAGGCTAAAGAGAGCGGATGGGAGCATCACTGAGACGGATGAAGAGATCTGCAAAGAATTGAACAAGGAGCTCCAGTCAGTATTTACAGTAGAAAATACCCCACCCCCTCAGATTGCAGTGATAGAAGCTCAAGGGCCGGTATTAGAGAACATCAACCTTACAGCCACAGAGGTATGCAAAGCGCTGATGGATTTAGATGTTCATAAAGCTACAGGTCCTGATGACATATCCCCTCATATGCTTAAAAAATGTGCAAACTCAGCATCAGTGGCACTAAGTATCATATTTAAAAAGTCACTGGAGTCAGGGGAGATTCCAAGATGCTGGAAACAAGCAAATGTGATACCTATCTTCAAAAAGGGAAGGAGGGATACGGCTCTGAACAATAGACCAGTTTCCTTGACCAGCATAGTTTGCAAAGTTATGGAGAAACTACTAAGGAAACATATCTCTCTTCACTTGGAATCCTTCAACTTTTTGTCAGTGAGGCAACATGGCTTCAGAGAAGGTAGATCAACAGTAACAAACTTATTAGAATTTTATGATGAGGTAAGCCGAATCTTACAGGAAAGAGAGGGCTGGGCAGATTGCATATTCCTAGACTTCCAGAAAGCGTTTGAAACTGTTCCACATGGGAGACTTATTAGTAAGCTGCAATCAATGGCTAGAATAGGTGGAAATGTTTTGGAATGGATAAAAACTTACTTAGAAGGAAGGGAACAGAGGGTTAGAGTAAGACACTCAGTGTCTGAATGGAGAAGAGTTAGTAGTGGAGTTCCACAGGGTTCAGTTTTAGGGCCACTTTTGTTCCTTGTATATGTAAATGACCTACCAGAGTCTGTAAATTCATTCATGAATATGTTTGCAGATGATGCAAAGATTGTGAAGAAAGTAAAATACGAGAACAATGGTAGAGAACTTCAGGAGGATCTAAATAATCTGCATGAGTGGTCAGAAAAGTGGCTAATGAAATTCAATACTTCAATATGTAAGGTAATGACAATGGGTACAAGTACAAGAAGGCCCAAGCTTGACTACTCAGCGGCTGGAGTACAACTTCAAGAGACAGAAATTGAGAGAGATCTAGGAGTAAGCATACTGGCAGATTTGTCTCCAGAAATACATATAAATGGCATTATAAGGGCATCATATGCATTCCTATCAAATGAAAGGGTAGCCTTCAGGCACATGGACAAGGAAATGTTCAGAAATATTTATGTAACCTATGTGAGGCCAAAACTCGAATATGCAGCCCCCTCTTGGAATCGGCACTTGAAAAAGCACATAGCTAAGCTTGAAAAAGTTCAAAGACATGCCACGAAACTGGTGCCAGAAATACGCAATCTCAGTTATGATGAGAGGCTGAGGGAATTAGACTTACCATCACTCGAAGCTAGAAGAGTGAGGGGGGATATGGTGACAGTCTTTAAATTCCTTCATGGTTATGATAGAGTGGATAGGGATCGATATTTTGATATTTCTGGCTCTAGAACTAGAGGTCATAATTTGAAGCTTCGTAAGAAAACTTCTTTGCAGGATGTAAGGAAATACTTTTTCAGTGTAAGAGTAGTTGATAATTGGAATTCGCTAAGCGAGGAGGTAGTTAATGTTATCTCAATCCATAGTTTTAAGGACAGGTATGATAAGTATCACTAAGTATAAAATGGAACCGATCAGGAGACGGGAAGATGCGAGCTTTGGGCTCTTTCCCGTAAACAGAATTAGGTAATCACGATTAGGTAATCACACATACATGCACACCCACATATATATAAACCTAAGCATATAAACGTACATACACAGAGACAAATATACAAAAGAAACCCCTTACATACACTTCCATTCGCATACCCTCCCAAATATGCATATATATATATACATGCACAAAAGCATGTACATACGATAAAATATACATAAAAAAAACAAGGGAAACATATAATAATAATAATAATAATAATAATAATAATAATAATAATAATAATAATAATAATAATAATAATAATAATAATAATAATAATAATTATAGTTATAATAATAATAATAATAATAATAATAATAATAATAATAATAATAATAATAATAATAATAATAATAATAATAATAATAATAAAAAAGTAAGCCAACAGAAGCAAACAAAAACAAGAACAAACCTATGCGCTTAAAAATAAAGTTAAGAATATGAACCCACATACCTACATAAACGCACAGGACCTCTATAGACACAAAAGTGTATAAAAACATGTATTCAGACATACATGCGAACATACAAACATACATATAGATAAGTCAAAGACTAAAGGAAAACTATAAATAGACATAACACGGCTGAACAAAGAGGCTGTCCATTTAAATAGTGGTGGTCTGTCTTGGGGATTTATCTTGGCCAGCGTATGCTTGAGGAGTATCTTGTCTGCTGCATCAGGCACCCACTGGCCTTTTGACAAATTGAAATTTTTGGTCGTTTCAATGACGGTTTATTCCACTATTTTGCGCTTATATGGAAGTGAGCTTCTAAACATCATGGTGGCACCATTCCAATTGATAGTATGCCCGTGTTCCCTCATATGGACAAAGATAGCACACACACACACACACACGAGTATATCTATGTTATTTAAAGGCAGA
>JAXCGZ010015162.1:52500-57500 GCA_037179515.1 Halocaridina rubra
AAGGTGTCTCATTTACCATCCAAACAGACCACCTTCCACTTGTCCAGCACTTTTACCAAGCAAACAGATCCATGTTCCGCAAGATAACAAAGACAACTCTCTACCATATATGAATTTAACTGTACTTTGCAACATGTCTCGGGAAAAAAGAATCCTGTCGTTGATGCACTTCCAAGAAACAATATTTCATCCATATGCCTTGGCCTCGACTACAGACACCTCGCAAAACTACAGATACAAGATCCTGAAACACAGTCTTGTCGTACATCTCTCACATCTCGTCAATGGAAAGATTTACCAATAGACGAACAAGGGACCACCATCTTGTGTGGCGTGAGTTCAGGATGACCTCGCCCCTGGATTCCTCAGCCTCTTCAACGACACGTATTCCGACTTATTCATGGACTTTCTCATCCCTCCGGCCGATCAACTGCTATGCTCCTCAAGAAAATATTCATATGGCACGGCATAACAAAAGACGCTTAATCTTGGTCCCTCTCCTGCTTGTCATGTCAAACTTCTAAAGTCCACCGACATACTGAATCTGGAATTGGTACTTTTCCTCAGCCACAAAGACGTTTTTCCCATGTCCATGTTGACATTGTGGGACCTCTTCCTCCTTCTGAAAACAACAAATACATATTCACAATAGTGGACCGCTCTACCCGATGGCCCAAGGTAGCGCCCATGAAAGAGGCCACTGCCTCCCACTGTGCTTCTGCCTTCCTATCTGCCTGGATCTCAAGATTTGGCATCCCCGAACATATGACATCAGATAGGGGTTCCACATTTACATCCCAACTTTGGAACTCTCTCAGTCAGCTCCTTGACTCCACAAACTATCACACAACGTCCTACAACCCAGAAGCCAAAGCTATGGTTGAAAGCATGCACAGAACACTAAAGGGAGCCCTCATCACCCGCTGCACAAGCAATTCTTGGACACATCAACTACCTTGGGTACTACCTGGACTACGAACTACTCCCAATGAAGGTCATAACGAATCCTCAACCGAGATGGTATATGGCGACCCCTTGGTGGTACCTGCGGAGTTTTTCCCAAACAACAATCACCATGAAGATCTCGATCGTCTCTGCCAGATAGTTGGAAAATACACACCTGTAAAACAAACATGCCAGAATAGCAGAAAAACTTTCATTCCACGAGACCTCAACACAGCCACCCACGTCTTCATCAGAACGGATAGTCATAGGAGGCCTTTAGCACATCCTTACACTGGACCGTATAGAGTCATATGACAAGGTTCAAAGGCATTCCTCCTCAACACCCGTGGCACTGAAGAGTGGATATTCGTTGACCGCTTGAAAGTCACCTACCTTCAAGATGACCTTCCTCATATTCGCTTTTCTAGGACAGGACGCCCTTTAGTCTCTTCCAAGGGGGGAGCATTGTACAAACGTACAAATTGTAAATAATATTTTTTATCAAAATATGTAATTATTGTAAATAGGTTATAATTTAGTAATTATTAAGTTATTTTAAAGTTGTATTTAATGGGTCAATAATTACTCTTGGGTTGTTTGTAACTCCTCTCACTGAAATAGCTGTACATATAAATAACCCTGAATTTGATCATTAAATCACTTCAATATTCTGTTTGTATTGGTGAACATCCTCTTTTACATATTAAGTAAAATAAACCTTGCTTTCCGTTTGAAGTAGTGAAGAAGCTACAGTCGTTACAATATTTGTTACACATCTCTTTATTTTCCCTTCACATCTAACAGGTCACAACGCTACCCGTCTCCTTCCCTCTTTGCTTCATGTATTCTTTGTTCCCGGGCCCGATGAGGGCAATTTTATTTACTCGTGCTCTTGCTACACTCATTTAAAAAATGCTACTACTTTTCTGCTTCTTCTTCTTCTTCGTCTTCTTCTTCTTCTTCTTCTTCTTCTTCTTCTTCTTCTTCTTCTTCTTCTTCTTCTTCTTCTTCTTCTTCTTCTACATTATTATTATTATTATTATTATTATTATTATTATTATTATTATTATTATTATTATTATTATTATTATTATTATTATTATTATTATTGTTATTATTATTATTATTGTTATTATTATTATTATTATTATTATTATTATTATTATTATTATTATTATTATTATTATTATTATTATTATTATTATTATATGTTTCCCTTGTTTTTTTTTATGTATACTTTATCGTATGTACATGCTTTTGTGCATGTATATATATATGCATATTTGGGAGGATATGCGAATGGAAGTGTATGTAAGGGGTTTCTTTTGTATATTTGTCTCTGTGTATGTACGTTTATATGCTTAGGTTTATATATATGTGGGTGTGCATGTATGTGTGATTACCTAATTGTGATTACCTAATTCTGTTTAATGGAAAGAGCCCAAAGCTCGTATCTTCCCGTCTCCTGATCGGTTCCATTTTATACTTAGTGATACTTATCATACCTGTCCTTAAAACTATGGATTGAGATAACATTAACTACCTCCTCGCTTAGCGAATTCCAATTATCAACTACTCTTACACTGAAAAAGTATTTCCTTACATCCTGCAAAGAAGTTTTCTTACGAAGCTTCAAATTATGACCTCTAGTTCTAGAGCCAGAAATATCAAAATATCGATCCCTATCCACTCTATCATAACCATGAAGGAATTTAAAGATTGTCACCATATCCCCCCTCACTCTTCTAGCTTCGAGTGATGGCAAGTCTAATTCCCTCAGCCTCTCATCATAACCGAGATTGCGTATTTCTGGCACCAGTTTCGTGGCATGTCTTTGAACTTTTTCAAGCTTAGCTATGTGCTTTTTCAAGTGCGGATTCCAAAAGGGGGCTGCATATTCGAGTTTTGGCCTCACATAGGTTACATAAATATTTCTGAACATTTCCTTGTCCATGTGCCTGAAGGCTACCCTTACATTTGATAAGAATGCATATGCTGCCCTTACTACGCCATTTATATGTATTTCTGGAGACAAATCTGCCAGTATATTTACTCCTAGATCTCTCTCATTTTCTGTCTCTTGAAGTTGTACTCCAGCCACCGAGTAGTCAAGCTTGGGCCTTCTTGCACTTGTACCCATTGTCATTACCTTACATTTTGAGGTATTGAATTTCATTAGCCACTTTTCTGACCACTCATGCAGATTATTTAGATCCTCCTGAAGTTCTCTACCATTGTTCTCGTTTTTTACTTTCTTCACAATCTTTGCATCATCTGCAAACATATTCATGAATGAATTTACAGACTCTGGTAGGTCATTTACATATACAAGGAACAAAAGTGGCCCTAAAACTGAACCCTGTGGAACTCCACTACTAACTCTTCTCCATTCAGACACTGAGTGTCTTACTCTAACCCTCTGTTCCCTTCCTTCTAAGTAAGTTTTTATCCATTCCAAAACATTTCCACCTATTCTAGCCATTGAGTGCAGCTTCCTAATAAGTCTCCCATGTGGAACAGTGTCAAACGCTTTCTGGAAGTCTAGGAATATGCAATCTGCCCAGCCCTCTCTTTCCTGTAAGATTTGGCTTACCTCATCATAAAATTCTAATAAGTTTGTTACTGTTGATCTACCTTCTCTGAAGCCATGTTGCCTCACTGACAAAAAGTTGAAGGATTCCAAGTGAAGAGTGATATGTTTCCTTAGTAGTTTCTCCATAACTTTGCAAACTATGCTGGTCAAGGAAACTGGTCTATAGTTCAGAGCCGTATCCCTCCTTCCCTTTTTGAAGATAGGTATCACATTTGCTTGTTTCCAGCATCTTGGAATCTCCCCCGACTCCAGTGACTCCTTAAATATGATACTTAGTGCCACTGATATTGTGTTTGCGCATTTTTTAAGCACATGGGGGGATATTTCATCAGGACCTGTAGCTTTATGAACATCTAAATCCATCAGCGCTTTGCATACTCTCTGTGGCTGTAAGGTTGATGTTCTCTAATACCGGCCCTTGAGCTTCTATCACTGCAATCTGAGGGGGTGGGGTATTTTCTACTGTAAATACTGACTGAAACTCCTTGTTCAATTCTTTGCAGATCTCTTCGTCCGTCTCAGTGATGCTTCCATCCGCTCTCTTTAGCCTTAAAACCTGTTCTTTTACCTTCAGTTTTCCTCTGATAAAGCTGTGGAAAAGCTTGGGATTTTCTTTAGCCTTCCTGGTGATGTCCCTCTCATAATCTCTCTCTGCCTCTCTCCTTTTACTTAGGTAGTCATTTCTTGCTCTTTTGTAGGTTTGCCAGGCATTTATGTTTTTTCTCCTCCTATACCTTTTCCAGCATTTGTCTCTCCACTCCTTAGCTCTTTTACACCCATTATTGAACCATTTCTCTCTGGCAAGAATTACACCTACTTTGGTGACAGGTAAGCAGCAATCTACTATCTTCCCATATTTCTCACAAAAGATGTCATACATTTCTTGTACAGATTTGTTGTAAAATAAGGTTCTCCAGTCAATACCTGCAAAAAGCTCATTCATTTTGATGTAATCTCCTTTCGGATAGTTCCTCCTTATGTCCTCAGTGCCTCTACTCTCAGGAAGAATATCATCAATGATATACTCCATCAACAACACACAGTGATCACTCTTTCCAATTGGTGGTTCATACTCAATATTTTCAATATCCAACACATTATCTGTGAACACTAGATCAAGTAGTGATGGCTCATCCCCACCCCTGGCTCTTGTTGGTTCCATTACATGTTGGTGTAGGAAATTCCCTTGTACGCAATCTAGGAATCTTGCCCCGAATGAGTCCTCACCACTGTGTGGGTCAAGATTTATCCAATCTATCTCTTTATGATTAAAGTCTCCCATAATCAAAATTCTACATTTTTTCTCCCGTGCCATGTTAACAACTGAGTTTATGACTTCAATAGTACCTATATGACTTTCCTCATAAATTTCAAGCCTATTTTGGTTCCTTGGTGGGTTGTATACAACAGTTATTATAATGCTCTCTGACCCAGTATTTATGCGAGCAACAAGAAATTCCCT
>JAXCGZ010015162.1:62500-65000 GCA_037179515.1 Halocaridina rubra
ATATATATATATATATATAAATATATATAAATATCTATATATATATATATATATATATATATATATATATATATATATATATATATATAGATTATATATATATATATATATATATATATATATATATATATATATATATATATATATATATATATATATATCACCCTCAATCCAATGGCATGGTTGAAAGATCACATAGAGTATTGAAAGTATCTCTGATGGCACGCAAAGATGATTGGCTTGCTTCTTTACCAATAGTACTTTTAGGTTTAAGATGTGTCCCTACAGAGTCTGGAGTTTCTCCATTTACTTTGGTAACAGGAAGTATGCTACTTAGTCCTAAAACCATGGTAACAACTGAAATTCCTTCTTTTGCACAACAAAAAGAAATTGTCTCTGAATCTGTATCTCGAATGCGTGAATTAGATTTTTCTGAATCCTCTTATGGATACCTTCATTCATCCTCTGTTAAACCTTATATTCCAAAAGATCTTGAATCCTGTACACATGTTTGGGTTAGAGTGGATCGTGTACGTCGCCCTTTAGAGGCTCCCTACTTTGGTCCACTTGAAGTTGTGGAACGTGGTGATAAATATTTTATTCTACGTCAGCTTTCTTGAAATTTAACTACTGTATCTGTAGATAGAATGAAACCTGCCTCAATACCAAAAACTATCAGTTCTAATGAGACAGAACCTACTGTAAATAATGATTCTGTGCCAGAGGCTGTCAATTCTTATGTGATTGAACCAAGTGTAAATAATGATTTTTCTGATTTTAATTCCACAAATGACACAGATTCTGATACATTAATTCCTAGTAGTGCATCTATTCCTGACAATATTGATAATGAAGATGTTATTGAAGAGAAAATACCTCAATCTGTTGTTACGAAATCTCGTCGAGTTAGATTTAATCGTAACCCTGATTATGTATATTATTAATTTGTATTTTTGTATCTATGTCTCCACATATATATTATATATCTATATTTTCTATTATCAGTGTTAAAAACTAATGTACTCCTGTACTGGCAGGGGAGTGTTGTAGTGGCATAGTGTATTTTCTTTCTTTATTTGGAGTGTCGTAGTGGTATGATATATGTCTTCTTTATTTATATATTAATTTATTTATTAATTGATATATATATTTTCACTTTATTTATTAATAATTTTTTTGTTGTTCTAAAGTGATCCCTTAATTTTGCTTCTTTTTGTCATAACGAACTGTACATTGTTTTGGTTTTCTATTTTTATGGCAACACTGACTCTGTATTGCCGCCTTTTTCGTGTAGAGTGATATTTTTGGTCTGTTCATTTTCGATACATAAAAATTGCTTCATAATTATGACTTTGGCCTATTTTGTTACCTTAAATGATATTGTTGTAATCTTGATAGCTTGTAAACAAGAACTATAGCCTCACCGTATTCTCTGCGTGTCGTAAAAGGCGACTAAAAGTGACGGGGAGGGGGGAATAGGAATCCCCCCCCTTGTACCAACCTCCTGTGAGGCATCAAAGAAGAGGGAGAGTAGAGGGGAGTATAACTGCTCCCCAATCTGTTTCTTTTTTTATGTCGGCTACCCCAACTTTTAAAGGGGAAACAGCCACGGTATATGTATATATATATATATATATATATATATATATATATATATATATATATATATATATATATATATATATATATATATATATATATATACATATATATATATATATATATATATATATATATATATATATATATATATATATATATATATATATATATATATATATATATATATATATATATATATATATATATATATATATATATATATATATATATATATATATATATATATATATATATATATATATATATATATATATATATATATATATATATATATATATATATATATATATATATATATATATATATATACACATATATATATTTATATATATATATATATATATATATATATATATATATATATATATATATATATATATATATATATATATATATATGTATATATATATATATATATATATATATATATATATATATATATATATATATATATATATATATATATATATATATAAGAGTTTTATCAGGACTGGCAAGAAATTTGGCCTCATTAGGCTTGGGCACCAATAAAACATTGAGACGAATTAAGATTAGAAATTTCAGAAAAGGACACATAATAGGAAAAAGGCAGAGACTGAAAAAATAGTCGACGTAATGAAGACAATAGATCCGCTTCATGAAAGAAGACACAGGTCATAAGAAATAGGAGAGACAGTAGAAGGAGGAAAGTTCCAGAATCTGGACGCAGAGTTCTAGGTGAAAATTTTATCCCAAAGCTCTCATATATAGCAGTGACTCCATGGAGTCAATTCCTTTTACTCCAAACGCTTTTACAAATTATCCCAGAGTTTTCTCAATTCTTCACAATATTGAAACAAATGACAGGAAACAAGTTTTACATTTTCAGATCTCCTAG